>VXBQ01017776.1:36788-78979 GCA_013400175.1 Phainopepla nitens | reverse complement strand
AGAGAAGAGAAACAAAGAAAGAAAGAAAAGGAAGGGAGGGAGGGAGGGGAGAGAGAGAGAGAGAGAAATGTATGTATGGGGGGTGGGGGAACTGGGGGAGACTGACAGGGGTTAGTTGGAAGCAGATCACCCATCCGAAGGTCCCAACGAGGTCTCGCTGCTCCCTTCCGTCCGGTGTTCTTGGTGCTGAGGGTCGCTTGTCACCGCCACGCCGCGCCACCCAGGAGAGNCTTCTAACGTGAAACCTTTTGAAATAAAGCATATACCATCAGTGGCTGAACCTTTGGGCTAAATCAGAACAAAATGCCCAAGAACATTTGGATCATATCTGCTAGTGCAGGAAGAAGTCATAGGTNCGCTTTGGGCCAGCGGGAACAGCCGCGCGCCTCCCGTGCGGGGCAGTGCGGTTTGACACTGTCCCTTGCCAGACTCTGGATTTGTTGCATCGTGCCGCAGCGCTCCGGTGCAGGGTCTGCGGACCCCTTCGGGAGAGCTTTGATGGGCCGTGACGCCTCCTCTGCCATCCTTCACGTGGATGCGGCTTTTTCCCCGGGTGAAGGGGCCGTCAGCGGGGCTTATCCGCCCTGTGCGGATGGGCGGTCACTGCGCCTCTGGCCGGAGGGTGTTCCTTTTCTTCCTTTTCTTCCTTTTCTTCCTTTTCTTCCTTTTCTTCCTTTTCTTCCTTTTCTTCCTTCTCTTCCCACCTTTTGGTGCGAGAGTCTGTGCGACGCCTGGCAGCTGATAGCCCTGGGGCTGTGATCTCCATCCACCCTGAAGGTGTTAAGCTTTGTGAATGTCCCCAGCCCTGAGTTCTTACTCTATCTTGATAGTCTTCGTCATCGAGCCGTGTAAAGCCTCAGTCAGGACCCCGTGCAGGGTGTGGTGGTTTTCTCTGCAGTTTTTGTAATACAGTTCTACTACAACGGGCAAAAGTCTTTCATGAAAGGCAAAAGTCTTTCATGAAAATGTTTAAATCATAGACTATAATATTTCAGTCTCTGACACTGTGTCAAGAGTCTGGCTGTATTATCTCCAATTTCAATGGAAAATTACTCATTTCAATGGAAATTGGCTGCTTGTTGTAGTAAGGCAGACAGGATGTGGTTTCTTCATGCAGGAAAAAGCCCATTCTTTATTCACACAACTCATTTTATACAGTTTTTACAGACCTTGTGTGCAACAATAAGTGGTTAATAGCTTTCTTGCCAATTACTCTATTGGTTAGTAAAAGGTATCTTACTTGTCTATCAAATCTTTCTATTCTTGGTTAGTTTATATATTTTGTTCACTGATTCCTGTTTATTGTGGGTGAAAACGGTTCTCTTACCAGAATAGCTTGTTGTGTTAATTGCCTTCATTCTTATGATTTTTCACATGGGAAGTTAGCTAGTTCTACTTAGAAGTAACAGGCTAGCTGATAATTTAGCAGAGCAAGGCCTGATTTTATGAGACCTTTCTTTATAATTCTTACCTGTCCACGACAGCTGCTATATAATGAAAAGTGGTGACTCTTGGCTTCTGATGACACACTGAACATAGGAATGGAACTGGATCAGAACAAAGGCCTAGCCAGTGAGCTTTCCTTTGACGGAGATGAGCCTTAGAAGGCTAAGGAAGGGTTTCAAACAGGGTGTTGCAATATTTCCAGAGTAAGGAATCCCTGAAGCTTCCAACAGCTCAAAACCAGCAAACCTGAGCAGGCCCTGTTACAGTACCTGTTTTAATGACCTTTGACATGCTTCCTTTCATGAATTTGCCTTATTTGACTCCTTGAACACATACCAACTTTGTGATCTCCACTATATTGTGCCAGTCAGATTCAGATGTTAAATAAATATTGCATGAAAAAGAACCTCACAAAGAGTACCTTGAGAAATCTTTTTATTTAAAAGATACAACTATAAAAGCCAAACTCTCCCAGGACTTATCTGTGTGGAATTGTAACTAAACTCTGGCATTTTTTGGGAAAAATTTTCACAATGTCAAAATTAAGAATCTTCTCCCATTGGTCCACTGTGTAGAAATGCTTGTGATACAAAGTCTAGAATTAGTGAAACACTATTTTTACCTAGGCAGCTCTGGAGACCAATTTATGCACTCTAACATTATGTAAAGCAGTAACTGCTTAGTGACCCACTCAATTTCTATCATTTAAATGATAGCAGAATAGGGTAGCTCAGGTTGAATGTCAGACACAACTGCTCTTAACTCAATCATTATGCCACAATATGAATTTATTAATAACAGATGATTCCTAGTAGCTGTCAACGTAGAGCAGCTACCTGGAATTAACTCATTAACTGACAGCTACCTAAAATTTACTCATTTAAACACGCTATTGCAGAGGAGCGTTGCCCTGCCCGGCCCGGCCCCCTCAGGCCGCGCAGGCTCNCCCGCCCTCAGCCCCGCGGGCTCCGGCGGCAGCAGGTAGGTAGAGGATGGGCTTCTGCCGCTGCTGGCGCCGGAGCGGGCCGAGGCGGGCCCGGAGGCCGGGCTCCCGGCGGAAGCTGTGGCTTGGCCGCCTGTGTTTCGCAGCGCTGTTGCCGCGCCCTCGGGCCCAGGGACAGCGCTGGGCCGGGGGCTGGGAAAGGCTTCCCGGGGCCAGCCGCACGATGGCCGAGATGAAGCGAGGCTTGCTTACTCCGTGATGAGGCAGCTGGCGGTGGGAACTGGGCAGTCTGGGTTTGAGAAAAAGGAGCTTTGGGATGCTAGGAGGAGACGGTCAAACAAGTACACACCGCGAAATGCTGTCAGTGAGGAAGATTGTCTCAGCTATTAGAGAGTAAAATCTGTCTTTGCAGATTCCCATTGTGATGAGGAGTGAGAGGAGCTGTGATATATAGGCACTGATTTTTTTTTTTTAATCACTTCTTCCAGGGAATATCAGAACGATTTCTAATTGCACTAACCAAGTGTCCACAAAGTTATTACAATGACAAGAGAGGCTTTCTGTAATTGATTATCAATGCAGATTGTACAACAGCTCATCTAAACTGATGAAGAGTAATACTGTTGTGTTGTTGGCATTGTGTAATGTAAAATATGAAGTTATGCAAGTATGGTCCATTTTATAGTTCACTGCGCGGAGGGGCTTGTCTTTACAGGTCTGTGAGTCAAGTGTGTGTGGAAAAGTCACTCATTTTCAGAAGTAACACCCCTTATGCTACAGACATCATTTCTGATCCTGGTGGACATGATTTGCTGTTCTGTGTACAGTTGGATGACTGTAAGCAATCTTTCTTTTCACACATTTTGTTCATATATTGCCTCTGCTTAGGGAATTTTTTTTTGCACTACAGATTATAATTGTTGCTAATTATTTTATCTGTTACAGTTTCAGAGAGACCGTAGTGAGTCAATGTCTGATCACCAGAGACAAAACAAAGAAAAGATACTGCACTATTGTTAAGGGTTTCTGGCTGAGCAAAACTAAGTCTGTATCAATTGCTTATGCATCTGAGATAGCTTACATAGTTGGCTACACATAGAGCAGCAGATAAGGGTTGACGTTTGAGGTGTCCCACTACAATAACTTTCAGAAAGTGTTTTCGTATTGTGTCTTGGATTCTTTATTATATAGGCTTATTTTCATAATTTCTTCTCTGTTGGTGGTGATTTTTTCTCTGGTAATCATATATCCTGTAGGATATGCCATTAACATTCTTCTCTCTTTCTACTTTCCACGTTGTACTTCATTTGAGTGATTCAACATCCAGTTCCTGGCATTCAGTGCAATCACTGTGGTCTCACATTTGAGCACATTTTCTCTTTTGAGTTACTTGTCTGGCACTTGTTACCCACAGTTCCATCTACTTCTGACCTAAATCTTTGAGTATTTTAGGTTGGGAGAAACTTAAGAGATTAGCAGGTACAACAGCTAGTCCAAACAAGGTTTGCTTTTTTATCTTGTCGTGCTTTCAGCTCTTTACAGATTTTGCCTGAGTGTTTTGCATGCAGGGAAGAACAAAGAAATTATGAGAGCTTCATAATATATAGTATGATGGGTAGTAGCGCTGGAACTTTACGCATTCCAATTTTCAGTAGGTCTCACAGTAAAGATGAATTTAGATGAGGGTTTAATCACAGCTTAAAGTACTGTCAAGCTCCTGGGCTTTTCAGCCTGTAACTTGGAATCTAAATTTTACTCTTTTCCCACACCACTCATAATATCCTAAAAATAAGATTTCAAAGATTCTGAATTTTTAATGTTGAGCACAGAAAGGATCATCTGTGTCCATATTGATGGCACCAGATTTTTTTAGTCATTTGCTGTTTGGGCTCTGTATCTATCACGTGATTAGGCCCGCTGTAAAGGCGTAAACATTTGACTGCATGTGTATGTTAGCTGTAGCACACCTGGGAACAGAATGCACTGTTCACGTGGCCTTTTCCTTTTCTGTGCTTGTTGTTGGAAGAATGTATGGGGAAGACTTTATTTGGGATCACCTGAAGGATCATAACATTTTCTAGTAGAAACAGCCTTCTCCCTAGTGGCCTGTCCCATGGAAATATAAGAACATATATTTTTTATTCAACTGATTGTGGCAGCAGCTTTTCCAGGGTGGTGTGATGAGCTACCATTGCCAGAGATATAATCGAGCCCTAATGAATTATTGTGGCCAGTGAAAGTGATGCACAGATTGGCATTACCTCGTTGAAACCATTGCTGGCAGATGAAATTTTATTTTGCCATTTTCTGCAAGATTAAGTAGCCTTTAGTATCTAAGCTTAAGCAGTTTGAATATTTTAAGTATTGCTGCAGAAGGTATTTCCTTTCAGTTTTCAGGTATATTTTGCTTTTTATATTGTTGTTAACCTGTGGTAGCAAGTATTCAGCTTTGATAATGGAAGAGTATTTGATGAACTGGATCCCAAATGAATTAAATGGCTGCAAGTAGCACAACTGCAAATGTTTTCTTTTTCAGTCTAATGATGGTACCCTCCAGTGATTATTAAGTGAGCTGCTCTGCACACTTATTTTTGTGAACCTTGTAGGAGCTTAATATTCCTTTGACTTTTATCTCCTTGAAAGATTTATTTGATTACTTAATTAATGGTGTATTTGGATATTAAAAAGCCTTTTTTTCTGCTAGCTGTGCTGTACCTTTGAACAGCAGAATTACGTTGAGAGCTTAAGATTCTTTTTTTTTTTTCCTGCTGGTTTTTTTTCCCCCAAATCCGCTGGATCACGTGAATTTTTTTTGGTACTGCTGTACTTGAGAATACTGCCACTTGTTCCTGTTGTCAGTAGGATATGTAATCCTTGAATCTTCTAAGATGTTTTATTTGAATGCATTGAAAACTTATTCACATTAGGATGAGACTATGTAGCATGCCTTTAGGGTTTTTTTAATTTGCCATTTTATAACAATGCTTTAGCAGTGTTAAATTAATACATTATAGCATCATAACCATACCACTGAATACCACCAGATCAGGAGGGTATCACTGTAGGATACCAAGAGAAAGTCTTTTTAGGATGCCTATTGTCTATTCATACTTATCTTGAGTTTTACCAATTACCAGTTTTACTTAATTATTTTGAATCTATTTATTGTTGCTTTTAGTGAACTCATAAATGGGTAGTGCTTTGTAATTAAAATTTCATGTGTCTCTAATTTGGGCATCCCACAGAAATTACAGCACGTATTAAGATAGCTGTTAAGGAGTCTCATGCTTTTTGGAAAGTCACTATGTGTATTAATATCTGTTTCCCATGAACCATACTCATTATATCATCCTGACTGTAGATCATGTTAGCCTATTAGAAGTGTTACTATAGATTAATTAATATAAGGCACCAGCTATCTTACAAGTTATTCCTTTTAAAAATATTGGCACAGTATTTACTGTTATCTTCTCTAGCACTTTAATCCTGGTGGATTTATTTTTTTTCTCTTTTCAAACTCTAGCAAAGCTGAACTATTTTCAACAGCCACAAGACATCAAAGAATCTGATTTTGCAGAGTTCTTGGAGAAGTATGGCAGGCACTCTTTCTTAGCACCATCACACGCTCAGCCATCGTTGTCTGCTTTTTACCGTGTGAGTTGAAAGAAAATAGTAATCAATTTGCACGTATGCTTTTGCTAAAGCTGTCTGTAGTGATGTCTGATGAGAACAGATGGAAAGATTCTTATTTTGTACCTAGAAGCCATATTATCATAGGATCATAGCATGTCCTGAGTTGGATGGGACCCACGGGGATCATTGACTCCAGCTGCTGGCCCGGCACAGCATGCCCCAGCAATGTCCCCCTGTGCCCGAGAGTGTTGTCCAAATGCTCTTGGGCTCTGTCAGCCTTGGCACTGTGACCATTCCCTGAGGAGCCTGTTCAGTGCCCAGCCACCCTCTGAGGGAAGAACCTTTTCCTGATATCCAGCCTAAGCCTCCCCTGACACACTTCCAGCAATTTTCTTGAGTCCTGTCCCTCGTCACAGAGAGCAGAGATCAGTCTGCCCTTCAGGAGGAAGCTGCAGAGTGCAATGATACCTCCCCTCAGTCTCCTCCAGGCTGAGCAAGCCAAGTGACTTTAGCCATTCCTTGTATGGCTTCCCATGGAGACCCTTCACCACCTTTGTAACCCTCTCTTGGATGCTCTCCAGTAGCTTTATGGCTTATGTTGTGGCACCCAAAAGTCCCCTTGGAGCTCAAGGTGAGGCCATACCAGCATGCAGAGCAGAGTGGAACTGCCTCTCCCTAGCAGCTGCTGGTGCTGAGCCAGATGCACCCCAGGACACAGATGGGCCTCCTGGTTACCAGAGCACATTGTTGAGCTGTTTACCTCCCCGTACTTTCCATTCCTTAGTGTATAAAAAATTTCTGGACAGTTGCCTTGTATTTAGGAGACTGGACAATCTTTCAGACAAAACTGGATGTACACAAAGAAGTATAGATTTGTGTTTTGCCCTTAGCCTTAGTACTCCACTGTAACTTTGTGATTTCTCCAAATTGTCTTTTCAGGCTGGTGATCCAATCCTAATCTACTTTGATTCTTCATCTGTATTGAGCACACTTAGACAGCCAGTAAAAATGGGAGCCAGTGGACTTTGTGTTGATGGAAATCCTGCTGGTTAGTAAAGGGGGAAGAACATCTTAGGGTGGTTTGCTTCTGTTTAATCTGTTGTCATGTCTTAACTCACCCAGGCTTCCTGGACAGTAAAAGCACAAGCTGTACTCGGATTTTTGCTAACTTGAGCAAGAGCTGCATGACTGACCCTGCCCTAGATGCTGCTTCCTACTACCGTGACTTCACTGTGCTAAAGGTGCATTTCATATTTCTTGCCTTTGTTCAAAATCTTAGTTGTTTGACTTGGCATTGTCTTCCACGGGGACTTCAGGTAACTGTAAAACTGAAGGTCATCTGGTATGTCATTCCTGATCTCCCAGTTGCTGAGGCCTTCTTGCTGGGAAACCTGTTAAAAATGTCATGACTGGTGATAACCCTTCAAACTATTTTCCAATAAATTTCCTTATTAGCAAATACATAATGTATTTAGCAGGTACTTCATTGACACTTCATAGTTCTAATGGTTTATCTAAAATTCTCTCGCATTTTAAACAGTGTTGATCAAAGTATTTCTGTCTGTTCCATCAGCTTGATCAACCAAGAAGTACATGTTCTCAGTAAAGAATTAGGGTGATTTTTTTACATAAAGTGTTACCTCTAAAATCATACTGATGGCCCCATATTAATATTAGCTCTATTTATATCTATATCAATTTCTCTACTATTTATCCTGACAGTAAATTCAAAGTAGGAAATTTACTATTCTGGCTTCATCCTACTGGTCTTGCTGAATGCTTATATGAGAATGTTTCCTCTCACCTTGCAGAATTTTTCTGGTTTTCCAAGAGAAAACAGCATTGTAAATAGGAGTACTTATTAAGGCTGATGCCTCAGTTTACCCTTATATTGAAAATCTAAATCTACTTAACTAGTAGAGAATATTGTATTGATCAGATTTAATTGGTGTTTTCAGGGCTTTCTTTGTCACTGTTGCCAAAATACAGTTTTTTCTTAACTGGATGCTGAAGTACTTACTTGATTTCAGAAGATGGAGTTTCAGGAATGGATCAGAGATGTGACACTTAAAAGTACCTGCATTCTGCAGGATATTAGTAGGGCCAAACTTAAATTTGTCTTTTGGTATTTTAAAATGCCTTCTGTGGACTGTGTCTGTGATTTATAGATTACAAAATGATGACAAGTTTTCACGTCTGGAATAAACAAAGTCAAGATAACATTCAGGCTCTTTTGTAATGATGTTATGGCTTTAGTCACTTGCAAACACAGCAATTTACTTAGCTTTTTATTGGTATTGTAAAACGGTTTGTTTATTTTCCCCAGGTCCCAATTAATGACACCATTATGCAGTCCATGAAGGTCAGTCTCTGTTGCCAATGAAAAGAATTTCTGCTTCTGAAAGGAAAATGGGAATGTGCTGGGTCTAAGACAAGATTTTTCTTGACAAAAGTAGAACATTATAGAAAAAAAAAAAAGACATAAGTAAGGGTGTATTTTTAAATGAATGGGCATAGATAGGACTAAAGTCAGAGAGGGAGCTTATTTTCCTGGAAAAAGATGGGGGATCTGGAGCAGTGTGATGTGCCCCTGGATCACAACTACAGCAGGGAGGTTGGAAAAGCAGTAAAAAAGAGTAAAAAAAACACTCTCCATTAAACAGTTGCTAATTGTTAATACGCTTACTGTCTCCAGGTAAATGTCACTGCAGTCTCACCACCTGGAGCTCCCCACATGAATGACAACACATGCATCAATGTTGTTTCTGAGGTATGTGAATCTTCCTTCCTTCTAGAGCAGCTCAACACAAGCCTAAAGTCATTGTGCTATTACCTTACTCTGTCTCCTGGTGTTCTCTAAATTGGACTTTCAGGTGATCTATGAGATAGAATACAGTGGCACAAGTGGGATTCAGAGTGTTTCTGTCCAGTTCAAAGTGAGCAACATCTCTGGGAACTCCAGATCCTCTCTGCAGCAGCACTTCACTATGCACTTCTGGGTTAGTATCCCCATCCTCCCTAGAATATTACCAAGTTCATAGTCTGTAGCTTGTGACTCATTTCTGAAAAGGTTAGAGCATGTCACTGTGGTATAGTAGTAACAGAACCCTGGGGAGGAGGTGGTTGAAGACAGGAAAGGGGGCACTTCTGGTCTCAAGTAAACCATGGTAGTAGAAAAATCCAGGCTCAGCCCAAGCATGCAGTCTTTCACTGCACAAATTTCAAGGAGCTGATTATTTTTTTATGACTGTTTTTCCTCTGTTTTGGTTTTAGGTGTTTTTTGTTTGTTTGAGGGTTTTTGGTGGTTTTTTTGAGAAGTTTTTGGTGCTTTTTTGTTTTGTTTGGGATGTTTTGTTTGTTTTGATGTTGGAAGGGTTGTTCTGGGTTTTTTGTTTGTTTTGTTTGGGTTTTTTTTTTATCTTTTGGGGGGTCGATTTATTTTATTTGTTTGTTTGTTGGGGTAGAAGGGAAGAGGATGAATAAGTCAGCAGCATGGCCTTGTGAAGGAAAGGGTTGAAGCTAGGGCTGTATGTGATGTGTTCAGTGTTTGTGAATGAAGTTACTAAATTATTCCAGGTACTTACTTAACTTTGCCTTTGCAGCAGGAAAGAAAGTTACTTTGAAGGGGGTAGAAATCTGGGAAACACTAATGTGTGTTAAGTTCACATAAATCACGCCCCATAGAGGTAATGTGAAATTGGATAAGTGGTAACCTCAGGGGTTGGTAAGTGTGCAGTGCAGCCTTGCTGAAGTTATGCCCAGAGGCTCTTGCCATCCAACCATTTAGAAGTGGAATGATCTACTAAGAATCTGGGTCAAGGCAGGGTTTTTCTGCAGTTCTTCTGTAGGATTTGACTGACTGATCTGTTCACTTCCTCAGAGACAAATGTTGAGCAATAGCAATTCATTGTATTGAGAGCTTTCCTGGTATTATCCACATTTCAGGATACTGACATTTGGTTTTTACCTCCTGGACTGCAAATGAAATTGGCCAGGAAAGAAAGAGACCTTGGAAACAAATAGTTTAAGTTTTTTTTACATTTTTGAGAATGTGAATTTGATCTTTGGAGATGAATGGATGTCGTTGGTGCTAATATTTTCCTCTTTTTCTATTTCTTCCCTTTGCATCTTTGTAGACCAGGACTCTTTCTCATATGTTGCCTAGAAGTGGAAACCCTGGCTATATCACTGGAGCACCACTGTTGACTGCAAACAGTGGTGCCATGCAACACGTATCCTTTTTCTACTGTGAGTTTTTGTGTATCACTGGGGTTTTTTTTATTTCTGGTACTGCACTGTCTGGACTTTTTTAGTGCCCTGATTGGGATAAGGAGGAATATGAGGTGAGTGGATTGTTAAATACAAGATGGGTGTTGTATGTTGTCTCTTTATCCTTTTGTTTGGCTTCTTGATGTGCAGTCTGTCAGATGAGCATATTAAGGAGTGAAAGTGATGGAAGTTGTTCACGGTTCCTCCGACACACAGTACAGTTTGGAAGGAATATGAGAACAGGCTGCAAAATCAGGTAACAACACACTCTGCAGTCATCCTTTCTGACAGTTGGAAGTTGTGGACTCAATTAACATGTTTCCCTGTAGTCTCTGATGTACTGCTGTGGAGCCTGGTTCCTTCCCTGAGGTCATCAGTGGGTCTCTACAGATCTTGGATACACTCCTAAGAGAATTTGAATATAGGAAAGATGGTGGACTGCTAGAATAATCTGAACGTTGTGAAGGTCTTCTGAGACATTTTGCGGCTCTAGTGTGGCAATATGTCTTGGGCAAGAGAAGAGGAGTTAATCATAAAAAGTGGTTGTTTGATGATTTGGATAGTTCTTTTGACAGGGCAAGTGTGGGACCACTCATATGATACGGTGGCTAAAGAGCTGTCAGTTTTCCTTATTACCCTGCCATATTTTTCTCCTTTCTCATTACAGAGAGGATTGAAACTGCAACTGTTTAATGCTGATACTTGACTCATTATAAGAGCAGAAGAAATACTTATTGCAAAGAAAGGATATTGATAGTGGTTTGGGATTTTTATTGGAATTTTTATTTTTTTATTTGTAAATGGTGTTATTTTCTCATTTCCAGCTTAGTCCCAATACTGGAAGACAGTAACTGTAGTCACATGCAGCAGAAGTTATACAAGGCTTTTCAGGGGATGAACAGAACAGAAGACTTTGCTATAACTGGCAATGCTCATACAACCCAGGCAGAAGAGTGGATGACCATTCTGATTCAGAACTGCAGTGTGCAGGTAATATGAATGCAAAAAGACCATCTGTAAATATTTTTCCTTTCATATCTTTGTATTGCCTTGGGGAGGTGGGGGTATCTGGACTTCTTTTGTGTAAGGATCCTATGACTCTCAGGGGTCTTAATATGTGTAAACAGTCATTATGATTCATATTATTAGAGTACTTAACAAAAAAAAAATCAAAAAAACTCAGCAAACCCTGACAGATTTCCTGTCTGTTCAATCCTGTTTCTATTTAAATGGGCAAAAAGAGTTAAATACTAAATCCAGTATTACATTATATAGTTTTCTGACGACCTTTTGGAACTGATAGTAGCTGGTTACTTCCTATTAATTATTATTATAATCCTTTCTGCTTTTCCAGAATAGGGAATATTTTTGTAGGGATATTTATATCCTGTTATATTACCTAATAAGGTTAAAGTTTGTGAGCCGATTGTATTGTAGTAATTGTTAATCTGTGGGGGAATGGCTAAGTGGAATGTGAAATCCAGGTGGTAAAGCTGAGACAAATTCTAATTGGAACTGAGATGGCAGTGAGATGGATGTAGCTCCAAAATGGGTGGTTGACCTGACAAGAAGTTATGGAGTTAGTGCTGAAGTGATTGATTCAGGTTATGTGGCCTTTATTATCCAAAATATTAGAGTTTGACCATGAGGGTCCTTTATCACTTTTAAAATACTATATTAAGTTGACTAGGGTATATTTTATTTCAGGCTGTGAATTGCACTTCCTGTTGTATGGTTCCTGTGACCCTGGAGATACAGATATTGTGGGCTAAAGTGGGCCTCCTGTCCAACCCACAGGCTCAAATACTGGGTGCACGGCACTTTTACCATTGTCACCCCCTCAAGGTATGGAATTAAAAACCCGCACTCACACACAGAGGTAATTAAAGGGGGTGTACAGGTTATTTAAGAACCAAGGAATCAAATGGTCTTGAAACTAAGTAAGGTGAGATTTATTGAATTTTAGCAGTTGTCTGGCTGCAGTGGTAGCCTTCTATAGAGGAAGGTTGTTTTGTGGTCTTTTCAGTGCTGTCCTCACTCAATTGCATAACTGGAAAAGGTACCTTCTTTCCAACCCTAAACCACTTTCTGCCATTTAAGGACTCTTTAAACTTTCAGTTGTGGATGGTATAAAGTTGTAGGTACAAACATTCAGTAACTCCATGTTTATTTAGTTGTCTCTTAAAGCCTTGATATGGAATTTGAGTTGGGTAATATTTCACAGACTCCACAGCATTTTGATAATCTGTGCAAGAAGATATTTCTGTTCCTTTAGAGCTTCTGAAATCACCACCAGGTAGCTGAGGAAGTGACTAATGCTGATGGAGAATTGGGGAGGAAGGCTCTAAGCCAGAAAGAGAGTATTCAAGGCCAGGTTGGATGGAGTTCTGAACAACCTGGTCTAGTTGAAGGCATCCTTGTTCATTGCAGAAGGCTTGAACTAGATGGTTTAAAGGTCTCTTCCAGCCCAGACCATTCTGTGATTCTGTGATGTCAGCACAAATGTGTCAGCTAACACATCCACAGAGGACAGTGAGCTGAGTTTTTCAAGCATGTGTCAGTGTTTTGGTCAGCAGATATATTTCAAGGCTTACACTTCTCTGTAAGGGCTTTAGGGGAAGCAGCTGACATCCCCTCAGGCATCTTCCTGGCTGTGAGGTATGATATGGAGAGTGTCTGTCTGATCTGTGAACACTCTTTGAACTTCAGATTAATCTATATGAGATTTTACTCACTTGTTTGAATGCATCTTCTGGTACCACTTTGTTCTCCCTCCCTGCAAAATACCTGAAGAGGATAGGAAGATGTTAACCACGTAAAACTCATATTGCCCTGAGGCAAACTGATACCCCCCACCCCATGAAAATATTTTTTAGATCACCTGTTACATGGCTTCATGAACAAAATTTCTGTCTGAGGAAGAAGACTTGCATTCCTAATAAAAGTGCTGGGTGCAAATCCCTCAGGATTAGCTATTCAGGAAGAATGAGATTCAGATTTGATTTGCTTGAGCAACTGATGTTAATTACTTTAGAGCTTTAAGGTATATTGCAAACCTAATTATAAAAAAGCAAGTTTCTGGCAGCAAAAAAACCCCATGCCATTAAAATCAGTACTGATGAAGTCAGTGACAATCTACAAATTAGGATTGTTAGTAAAGACATTTTAGCAAAGGACCAGCTTGCTCTATAGCCAGCAGTTATGAATTTCTGCTATTTGTAAGCATAGTAAGCTGTGCATTACTTTCAAATTATGTCACTACCCAACTTTAGCCTACAGATTCTCTATCTGAGAACTATCCTTTAGTTCCTTTAATAATTCTTTAGAGAAACCTTTTTTTTATTTAGACAGCACTGCATCACTGGAAATTTGCTGAAGTAACTGACCAGAAAACAGAGAACCCGGGGAACCTATCTGCAATATCTAATCACAGTTGTATTTGAACTTTATGAAAATACAGGAGATTTTAAAACGATGTAGAGCTCTACAAGAGCATGCTGCAAGTTGCTGATGGTTGCCTTCTCCCAGCTGTTTAGGAGGGGTTGTGTATGGGGTTTTTTTTTCCTGCACTAAACTCTCTGATTTTAAGGCAGTTTTTGAAGGTCCAGACACTTAAATCAGTCCTCTTGAGGCTTCTTGTTGACTAGGGTGACTTGGCCTATTGCATGTTTACTCATTGATAGGAGAACTAATATCCATCAGAAGTGTTGGGGAAATTCTACTTGTAACTGCTCAGCAGTGGTGAGTTGAGATCAAGGACTGATCTGGCATGGAGGGCTAGAAGAGGTTAAACTGGCTGGAAGGAGGAACATTAGGACACCTTTCAAGTGAGTGAAGTTTCCAGGTGATGAGAGAAGAAATAGCCTCAGCATTGTCTTGTAGCCATTCTGGAATGGGAGCTGCTCAGGGGCCACCTTTGGGCAGCAGAGCAAGCCTGGGGGATGGACCCACAGCTGGCTGAAGTGCCCCAAGCTGATGCTCTCAGGACTGATCTGCAGGTGCAAAGGTGCACAAGGAATCTGCTCATGATGCCTCTTTGCAGACCCCATGTAGAACTAGGACTGTACCCAATGAATTGTTAATTTTATTTTTCTTTTTTATTTAAGCACAGAAGTATTTTTTTAATTTGCCACAAAAATTCTCTAATAGGAGTTGCAGTATTTTTAGCTTAAGAGTCATGAACTCTATCTTGCAAATTTTTTGAGTGCTTCCTACAGAATTTTGCTCTAAATGCAATCTGAAATTCTTCTCAGGGGAGCAAATGAGGTGGTGATTTCACAGATTGGCTTAAACAAGTGCAAGCACAGAAGGCATGCTGCCAGTAAATGCCCTCTCAGTGTTAGCATGCAGAGCTGGGAAGTGGGGCAGGGAGTGAGGTTGCTCTTTTGGCAGCATCATGGTCTTAAATCAGCCCAAGGTAGCCATGAAACTCTGTGTAGCTCAAAGAGCTAGAGTATTAGTTTTCTTGCAGCATTCTGTTAAAACAGAAAAGAACTGAGGCCTTAGAAGTTCAGTCCCCTGTATGATCTTCACTGATCTGTCTCCTTCCTGAAACAACATCCTAAAATTTGAGCAATAGATTTATTATTGTATAGGGTCCCTGCTTTAATTCATTGGCATTTATTGATAGGATTGCATCCTGTGCCAGTTCTTTCTGGTAGCAAGCACTTGTCCAAAGACCCATGTGATCTTTTATAAAAAATAAAGGTAGCTTGCATCTGTTCTGATTCTAACTAGCTGGTTTGTCTTTCCTCTGGGTGGAAGGCTTACTGTAGCAGAGCTTGAGTCTGTTGTTGCTGCCAGTTTGGAGATCTGTAGAATATGATGCACAAGTAGCTACTGATCTTTACTAAACCCTCCATTTACCTGCTGAGTATCAGTTTGGGAAAGAGGGCTTACTCCTCTGAAAACATAGGACACTTAACTCCTACCATCCCAAAGACATCATCCTTGCCTGTCATCTACAGTGAGTCCCCATTAGAAAACTGAGGAGGGGTATGCCTTTTGTATTAAGGCTGCTAAACTCTTTTTTCCTGCTCTTCTTGTTGCAGTTTCTAAACAGGAGCACAGTACCTGTGACTACTGTTGTTACCTTCACTGACATGACGGATTGGCCAGAACCTCCACGAGGCCAGCCCCAAATGCACTGGAAACTCCCATTTGACATCTTTTTCCCATTCAGGGTAGCCCTGAATGTAGAAAGAAGTTACAGATGTGATCTGGCTGGGTATTTATTGTTGATTCTAATAATGTCTAGTATTTTCTGCTTTTGAAAATAGATGGAGCCTGTATCTCAAGTTTGGTGAGTGAATTAATATATTCAGGATATGATCCAGATGATGGACTTTTGTCATCAGGTTTTTATACTGTGTCTGTGACATCTGTGTGCCTTCTATTCTTGGATTAAGCCATGTGGACAGCTTTTCTTCTTAGGTCTCTGTATGTGAACCATCTGTGAGCATCACTGCAGTGACACACTTGAGAAATGTAGAGATGCAGAGACATTGCATTAATGAAGGATAAGGAAGAGAACGTTAAAATGATTAGTCTGTGTCCCCAGAAACCAGGAATGCTCTCTAAACCAAGGAGTATGGAGAGAGAAGCAAAGTTCAATCAAAGCATTTTGGACTGCTTTCAGTCAGCTCCCTGTTGGAGAAGCACCTGATTTTTCTCTATGAAACTAACTGAACATTTAAAATACAGGAGCTCTCCCAGGTGGCCTGAATTCTTATTTTATGAGTAGTAGGCACGTGTACCAGTCACCCCTAACCTGTCCTTGTTAGATGACAACCACACCTCTGTGACATTTTTTGAATCTTGCATCTGTGTCTTTTCAAATGCAGATATTCAGTTGAAATTTTCATGGTTTAATCACTGTTTACATTAGCAACAGTGTTGCACAAAGTAATTGTAAATGCTGCATACTCTGAAATACAGTTGAATTTTAGTGGTTTGTCAAAACATCTTCCTTCCTGAGCTTTTTNCCCCGGAAGAAATGGGCCTGAATAGAGTTTTTCCTAGATAAGAAACATTCTCTTACTCCAGATAGGAACTGAAAATTATATCCACTATAATTCTAGTAGCATATCAGAGAGACTTGTGAATAGTTCTGAAGCTAAAACATTGAATATTCTAGGAAAAATTGTAGGTGTATTATGAGAATGAAATATTTCTGCAATACCTTACCTCTGGCTCAGTGTCTGGGACGAGGAAATAAGTTTATTGTTTTTGAAGTTAAAGGTGGTATTCTGATTATCTAGTCTGCCCTCTACCATCACACCGGAAATCTGCTCAGTTGTTCCAGGAAGCTGTTGGATGAAAGTACATTTTTTTAGCAAAAGATTTTATTATTTACCTTCTTCAGATGATGGAAAAATGCACCCCATTTGATGCCAAGTACTCCGATGGAACCAAAAATATCAGAACCTACTTTTAATAAAATGTATTCATTTATTTTGTACCTGTTCTGCACATAACAACTCTGTTGCTCCTCCTCATTATAAACTTGAAAAAGATTGCAAAAATAAACTGAAAAACTTGTAATTAGTCAGGATATCAAAGGAGATAACATGAATAAAACAAAACTACAACCCATCTAAAAGCTTCTGGGTTAATGTCACATATTTGTCTTTGTGATGGTTTGCATGGTTTATTAGCTGGGCATGAATTCTGTGCAAGTGTCTCCAGCTTCCATTGATTCCTGTTCTGGGGCAGCCCAGCCAAGCTGGTGTGAACATTCAGAACCGTGTACATTCCAGTAATACACAGGACTGTACTGTTGCACAGTACAGCAACAACCTTTGATTTTTAGGTAGATGTGGCTTCTCAGATGTGCCTGTAATACCTTTGTAAAGCTTTTCTCAGAGTACATTTGTAGTGTATCCCATGTCCTCTTATGTCCCTAATTTGTGGACTCCAGAAAATTAATTTAGAGGTGCCAGTAACTGAATTACAAAGGATTAGCTGGAGAAACTTCCTAAATGTCACATGTCTATTCTGAATGTTTTAGGATAAGGCTTGAATGAAAAGGATCTGGCATCCTTATTTTCTACGTTATTGAGGTAATTCACTTAAGTATAACCACAGAGATACTGTTTACTCTATGGGCTGCAACTACATGAAGTGCTGTAAGAATGCATCACACTATAGTGTAATTATCTGTCCTAATTATCTAACCTCCAGCATGTCTTATTTTCTAGCTCATGCTTGGCTCCTTTCACATTTTGTCATAGCTAGAAATAGAGGTGAAAGGGCCTTGTTCATAACCTCATCCAGTCTGAATTAAGGCACAACCGGATTCTAGCCACGCGACAGCAGTGCTTGTGGGTTTAGAATCTGCAGCTCCCTGTGGCAGTGCATTTTCGTGTCCGCTTTGTCATCTTGTGTTTTTCCCTCCTGCCTGGTCTGAAATAGTCTGTGTTGCAATTCGGTATCAGGCAACGTTATGACAGTATCACACACAAGGCAGACTCATATGTCCGATGTACAGGAATGGAGTATTTGTACTCCATGTCAAAGAGCTGAGACCAAACTGTAATTCTCTGCTGCCAGCATTCTAGCTAGAGCCATCTTTCCAACATCTCCCTTTTTTGAGGCAGTAGGTCTATTTTTACACTCTCCGAGTGAAGACGATCTTTACTAGATAATTCTTAAAGTCCATTCCAAACATAACCCTCGATTCTTTGGAAGACGTTGTTTTAGATTTCAAAGCAGGAGCAATTGTAGAAGGCGCGGCCGAGGCGGGGCCGGAAGCGACGTGCCGCGGCGGTGACTGAGGCCGCGCCGAGCCGAGCCGGGCGGGTGAGTGGGGCCGGGACGAGCCGAGCTGGCCACAGCAGCCTCGGCCGTGCCCGGAGCGGAGAAGTGGGCTGGGCTGCGGGCGCGGGTTGCGGCCCGGCCCGGCCGGGCGGAGGTGGCAGAGGGAGAGCGAGGGCCCCTCGGGAGGGGCGGTCCCGTGCTGGCCCGTGCCCGCCGGCCGTCGGTGCCGCCCGTTCCCCTTGCGCGTGGAGAACCGGCAGCGGCTGCTGCTCCTGTCGCTCATGATAGGAGGCTGAGGGCTCTGGAGGGAAAGGAGTAGTGAGCTCAGCCTTAGAACTGCCGGGGTGCACCCGCACACCGCCGGTCTCTCGGACCGCAGGCTTTCCAGACCCCAGATTCGGGGTCCTTTTTCTGGGCGGTCTCAGAGCGTGACTGCTGCGGGGAGTTACCGGCAGCGTGACCTCGCAGTTCGATCCCCTGCGAGCGCCGGGCGAACTGGTAAGAGCTGCACGGGCCTGGCCATCCGGAGATCCGTGAGAGCAGAGCTGCCGCTCCTCCTGAGGTTTCTTTTCCCTTGCCGGTCTCTTGTGCCTACTTACAAGATTTCTCCATGCCTAAAGAAAATATTTAAACCCTCCTGACACTTGCGTGACAGCTAGCAGTCACTCCCTAGGTTTTGACCCGACTGTGTGATAAGCCTGTGTTCTTCACATACTGTTTCTTCACAGCAGTCAGAACAGGATCAGATTAGAGGTTATTTTGAGTAACCTGATAGCCCTCTGAAAAGAGTAATCAAACTCTAGATAATGGAGACTTAAGCAAAACTTACATGGTTTACTAAAATTATTTGACAACTGTTTCTATACTATGAAGTCTAGAGTTTAATTTTTTCAAATGAAAAATAACTCAAATATTTCCATATGCTTATACACCTGTGCTGACTCTGTACCCTAAAACTGATGGATACTTGGAGTGTTTACCTTCTTCCTCCTCCCAGATTTGCTCTTTAGGATACTGAGAAGGGTTAAAATAAATTTTTCTTCTTTTCTGTTCTGTAGTTAAGTATTTATGTTTAGTCACTTCAGAAACAATTTTACCTGTTCCATATTTGTGCCAGTGAATATTTTTGGCTGTGTAAACTATTTTGCTGATTTTTTTTTTTTTTTTGCTGTATTTCCTTGCTCTTCAAAGCTACTGTTTTGTCAAGGTGGTCATAAAAATTGTGTTTAATAGCAAAGTAAGCATCTTTCAGGCTTAGCTTCAGTAGTTCTTCAGCTGTTCATATTGCATGTGTCACTAGGAATACAAAAGCAATGGTATTTTTATGTCTTTCTGCAGCATTGGGAGAAGAAAGAAGTCTGAGAGTCACTGTGCATGATACTCTGAAAAGTCAGTTCAAGATGTAGTGGAAAAAAAGTAAATAGAATGGTAGAAATTATCACTTAAGGAATGAAATGCAGAATGAAAGACCATGTTATGCGGGTATATTAATCCTTTCTTCATCCACATTTGAGTACTTTGTTCTCTACTGCAGTTCTGGACTCTCCCTTGGCTAGCATGCAGCACTGTGTTTGGGCTAATCAGGGAGATGGAGGAAGAGCAGTGGAGATTGCTACATATATATGAAGTAGCCTTGCTATAAGGAAAGCAAGAACATCCTCATGTTCCTGATATGCTGATGTATAGTGGCAGTGTAGTCCAAGGAATTGCTGTGCTTCTGTCTTGCTGGTGCTAATATTCACCGGTATAGATGGATGGGCCAGTTAGTCTCTGACCAGAATATTACCATGATCAAGCTGTCTTGCTTGGGGACAAGCTTACAGCTTTGATCAGAAGGGGTGGCAAAACTGGTGCATCTCTGGTACTAGAATTGTTCAGGGACAACTCGAGCATGATAACAGATGGAGGAATGAGGAGGTCAGTGCACTGCAAGTCTGTAAAATCACCTTTATAAAAGGTCAGTCTCCAAAAAGCTGGAAACTAGGAGAGCATTCAACTAGTTTTGATTGCTTTCTTGTCCTACCCATGTACTTCATCTGGGCATCTGACAGACTGCTGTTCTACGTATGAGTTTTGTTTAATTTTATTTGTTTTCCTGAGAGATGTCTGGCAGTTGTACAACCTTCATTTGATGTATTGTGCTCACCAAATACCAATCAATCTCAAACCAGCACATTCCACATAGGGAACTTGGAACAGGACTAGGATGCTAGTTGTATCATCTTTATCTCAACAGCTGGTGGAAGCTGATGTTTTGTTGCTCAGTGCTCAAAACAGATGGTTGAAGAAAGTAAAGTTTTGATTGAGGCAAGAGTAAAGAGATGTTAGGAGGAAGGAAATGCTTGAAAGATGCTAATTAATCCTGTCTTGAGGTTTATTAGGGGTTTAATCATGCTTGATTAAATTAACCTGTCTTTATGTTCCTCACTTAGAAAGTTTGATTAAAGCAGCTACTCTGTGTGATTCTTTTTTTTCTTCTTTTGTCTTTTTAATTAGCTGGGGAATAAAATATTTGCACAGAGATGTACTTGTATTTCTTGCAATTATATCTTGGATGCAGGTAGGTGGACTGAAGCATGTGTTCCTACACATATGGTTATTACCATCAGGATAGTTCCATGCTTTTTCTTGAAGATGGAACTCTCTTTAGTTCACTGAAGTTTCACTACCTTTAACTGTCTGAAACCACAGCTTTACATTGCTCACTTCTTAGTATGCTTGCAAAGTACACTGAGGTAAGTAACTGCTGACCATGTAGGAAATCTGGGATTCTCTGCCACTAACAAGGATCCTTCCATAAAAACTACTGGTTGCATGTGGCAAATGAAAGTACTGATTTATTTTGTATGCATTTTCTCTTACCAATTAGATGTCTATTTGAGTATCTGAAAAAGAAAATCAGCTCCTCAGTATCTGCAGTGGTTTTGGGGAACCTGTTACTTTTTATTTGGAAGCACAGTTTAAAGAAGTTGCACATGCTAAAAACTGGTCAGGTGAGCTTAAAATGAGAGCATTTCCATTTCTTGTTAGCTACTCACAATGAATCACAGAATATTGTGAGTTGGAAGAGACCCACAAGGATCAGCAAAGCTCACCTCCTTAAAGGCTTGACTTACTATCAAAGAAGGTTTGTCTTAATATAAAAAAAAAAAATCAACTGCCAACACTCTTGCACTTGTGAAGAAGTTTGGGCTGCAGTGTAGAAAAAAAAGTATGTAAACGGCCTAAGGAACTAAAGCCACTCTAAGAAGACTGGCTGCAGATCCCTTTCATCTGCTGTCTGCACCAGACTGCAAACATGTGAGAGCCAGGAGACTCCAGGTTAAGGGAGGCCGCTGAGGGAGACGGCTCAGCAGCTTGTGCTGTGGGTAGGGCTGTCTGGACTAGTCTGGGGCCAGACTAAACAGTTGTTAATGCTGCAATTTACAAAGGCCAGGATTTTGTGCTGCAACGTGGAGTGGAATTACATCATCTGCCGGTGGCGCGGCGTGGGGGAAGGAGCGTGGGCGGGGACGGGACGTGGCTGCGGCCGCCGATTGGCCGCGGCCGAGGCCGCTCCGGGCGGGGATTGGCTGCGCCGGGCGCCCGTGCGCGGCCNGCCGGCCCCTGCTGCTCCGCCGGCCCCTGCTGCTCCGCCGGCCCCTGCTGCTCCGCCGGCCCCTGCTGCTCCGCCGGCCCCTGCTGCTCCGCCGGCCCCTGCTGCTCCGCCGGCCCCTGCTGCTGCGCCGGCCCCTGCTCCGCCGGCCCCTGCTGCTGCGCCGGCGCCGCGGAGCTCATTTACACATCGGCTCTGGCAGAGTGGACTGACACCGAGCTCCTGCCGGTACTGCCCGGTGGGGCACTCGGGAGCATTCCGAGCCCAGGACACGGTGCTGCTCCGCGGCAGTGCTGCCCTCACCGGGATGCGTTCTTGAGAGAAAGGAGTCGCACGGTACTTGCTGCTTCCAATTGCCTCTTCTCTGTGCGCATACCATCTGCAGAACCCGGGTGAACCTATATGAGAGCTGCTCTAAAGACCATTTATTTAAAGTTTTCCTCTATTTTAGGCCGTTCTACTGAACTGGCTTCCCTCTGGGAATGTTTGTAGGGTTAAATTTGTACGAAGAGCTGCAGAACGATTTTTTTTTTTCCCCTTGCAGAAGTTTCGGTTGGTAAAGTAACAAAGCGGTTTAAATAGTAAAAGCCTTTGAATATTGCAGAGGATTTAAAATTTATGTTGTGGGAAAGACTTACTTCACAGAAATTGTGTGCATTTCCTTTGAACTTGATTTATCTGTTTCTGTGCTTAAGTGTTTTGCAAAATACTTCTATCCATCAGAGTGTGATTTCCAGATTTTTTTCACTTGTGGAATGTCTTAACACTCAGATATTTGCCTTTATATCTAAAACTGTAAAAAGAGTTTGTTTAGTTTAATTTAATAAATTCACTGCAAATAATTCTGGACATGTTGTGGCTCTGCAGCCAACAGAGTGAAAAAGCAGTTGCAGACGGTTGTTTTTCAAGGCACAGCTTTTAGGATTTGAGATTGCTGATTGCTTTGGAATGTAACTAAGTCTCTTTATGCTGATTTGGAACAGCATCTAAATGTACTGTGCTATTTTTATGATAATAAACACATGAAAATTAGGTCATGGTATTGCTTTCTGTGAGCAATAATACAAGGATAAGTTTCATTATTTAAAGAGATAATAGGAAAATGATATTTTTAAAGGTCATGTTTGGAGACTAGTTTGGGAGAATTAGGTTTTTCTGGTAGTGAAAAAAAAAAATTAAGCTGATGGTAGGAGGAATGCCTGAAAATGCATTTTGCTTTTTTTTAAATTGCTTCCTCCAAGCAAGGCAGGAAAGTTTTACTTTTTAAAAAATTAGTTTTAATTATACACCTGTTTTAATTTGTTTGTTGCTGAATGTCAGAACGATTCCAGCTATGGAAGTGGTGGAAATGTGAGTGAAATGGAAAATGAGGATTGAAATTAACTTTAAATCCTTGATGGAGTGAGAGGAGAGGAAGGCATTTGATTAGCCTTAAAGGAAGCCTGTAGTTTACTTCATACTGTAACCTGTGCTCTGTCTGTGCTTTCTGATAGTATCCATTTCCGTTTCACATACTGATACCCGCTGCTGCTTTAAACTCTGTTTTCTTGTTAGCTTGGTCTCCTTGCCATTGCTCTCAAGCTAGTTTCTAAAACATGCTATTTTTTCTAAACTTCTTCCTTCAACAAAAGATCCACACTGTGTGACACTTCTCACTCTTCATTGTCTGCCTGCTTTTAGCAAAGTTGTCTCTGGCAGAGGCAAACAGGAGACAGTCTTCCAGAAGGACAGGGTTGCTCTTAGTTGCAGGCAGCCTGTAGTGAGAATGTGAAGTCCAGCAGATCAGGAGGAGAAGCCAAGGAGATGGCCCAGCTTACGTGGCCAGTGTGGGTCTGTATTCTGTGGCAGTAAAGTGCCAGGTGCAGGTTATTTACTGTAGCAGGAGTTGGAGGTCTGACAGCAGAGGTAACAGGAAGTGTCTGGAGGTGAAACTTGAGGTAGAGCGCCTGTTTCTGTCCCTTAAGGGGCATAGTCTCCAGAGGGAGCTGCTGGGGAAGAGGCAGTTCCTCTCAGGGTATTTGTGGTGGAAGGGGTTCTGGATAAAGAATGTGGTGTTTGCCAGCTCATGTCAGGAGCTGCTGGATTTTGAGCATCTCTCTGAGACCCAGCTAAGACCCTCTTGAGAAGACAGTGTCTGACTGTAGAGGTCAAGGTGAGCTTCAGGGTGGAAGGCTGGAACATGAATAGTGGGAATTGTGCAACCCCAGAGGCAGGCGTATGAGGAGCCTGGTAAGGGTTCAGAGGGAGAATGTCTAGTTTGTACTGTTCCTCCAGCTTCTTTAAGTTTACGCTGCTATGAGAAGAAAACTTTGACTTGCTTAGTTGCATGATCTGCTCAGAGTCCTTTGTCTGGCTCATCCTGGCAGACGTTGCCATTTCAGGTGAAATACAGAACTGGACATTGCAGATTAACATTGTTAAAATGCCATGCAATGTAAACTGTACTAGACAAAACAGGAGGAACATTATGTGCTGGCGGCTGCTTTGTCTAATGTAGAGTTGAAGGATTATAATGAGGGATAATAATACACTGATGCAGGGTAATGAGACCCCT
Source organism: Phainopepla nitens (assembly GCA_013400175.1). Taxonomy (NCBI): domain Eukaryota; kingdom Metazoa; phylum Chordata; class Aves; order Passeriformes; family Bombycillidae; genus Phainopepla; species Phainopepla nitens. The sequence continues at coordinate 54,781 of VXBQ01017776.1, read as the reverse complement.
TCAAGTGTTTATGTACACGTATGCCAGAAGTGGCAGTGCTGTAAATGTCCTGGTATTTGTAACAGTGGTCTTCCAGCGCAGTTACTGTAACGTCTTCTTGTCCTCTTTTCAGTGCTTTCTCTGTACCATAGTTTGTGCAGTTTTGTTTGCTTTATTTCAGTGGTGCTGGCAAATGAATTGAAAGCAAGCAAAGGAAGCAAAATTTTGTAAAAGGGAAAGAGAGACTTTGTGGTTTAGATACTGTCTCGGAGAACTGGATTCTTCTAAATCTTGTTTGTTTCCTTGGTGAGACTAGATGTATTACTTGAACTAGACCTGTCATAAGAAATGGCTAATTGTGCATCCCTTGTTTGCTGTGTACTTGCTCTAGTGAATTTTAGAGTTAGAAGAATCCAGAGTTCTTATAGGTTCAGTCAAGGGAAACTAATGCCAAGTGCTTGGAAATTTGTGTCCCTATTTGTAATCATGGATAAGATCTTGTAATTTGATAGTGCTCAGGGAAAAGCAAATGAGCATATTTCCTATATTGAATAGGGCTGAGATTCATGAGAAGTATAGTAGATGCTCTGTTGTGGAGCATACAGAGAAGTTTGTATGATACAACCTCTCTACTTTTTTCTTTTTCTTCCAGGCTTCTCCATGAGAAAAAATACTACTTTTACCCATTGTAGATACATTTACTAGTAATGTTTTCCCTTCTCCAGGAGCCATGTTTTATTCTTTACCTTTAATAAAGATCTGGCAGCCAGTAGGGAAGAGAGCCCTTCAGTTCTTCTGTATCATAGTCCATATGCAAATTCTGCAAAATGGAGAGTGGGCACGAGGAAATTCTATTAAGATAGTATAGAAAAAGAGGAGTTGGACTGGGGGAGTGGGTGAGGAGAGAAATACAGACAGAAGGTCATTGATATTTAACCAGTTTTCTCCTTCCTCCCTTCGTTTTAACTTGCAGATATCCTTGATTTGCAGAAGGCATCTCAGAATGTTGTGTCGAGCTGCTCTGAGCCCTCCTGTCCGCTCCCCTGGCTGGTGCTCTGTGTTACTGCCACGTGCCATCGCAGCCATTTCCCGTTTATGTATGTATGAGAGAAAGCACACCTTTCTAAGTGTTGGACAGTATGTGTCTGGGCATGCCCTAACCCGAACCCTGTCCTCTTTCCTATGTTGAAAGGATAATCATCTCATTAACATCATGCAGAACTTACAACCTTGAAGTGAGCTGTGGTTGAAGCTCTACTTTCTCAATGTTACTTTCTCCTTTAACTCAGTAATATTCTGCTTGATGTCTGAGTTTGTGTATTTTTCATTCTGACATGCATTTCAAGGAAAAAAAATAGTTATAAAAGTACTGCTGCTGTAAAAGTTCTTCATTTCAACCTCATAAATTCCTGGAAAACAAGATCTGATTATGTCTGCTCCCTCATCTGCATTTTCAGATGTCTTGAGTAAAGCAAAGAGCAAAACTCAAATTTACTTGGATTAAATTCAAGTGGAAAGATGCAAGGAGGATACCTGAATGTAAATACATGGGTGCCCTGGAAATAGTTCTTCCCTGAAAACCTGATTTAAGAGAACTATTCAGTGTCTGCTTGATTTGTGGTCTGAAATGCAAAAGGCAAGGATAGATAAACTCTATTAGATCAAGAAAGTAGCTGTTTACCATTGCATGCAATATGAATTTCACACTGTCTGTTTATTAACAGTTCTCTTCTATTAATAACTATATGAATTAGATGTTAAAATCTTGAAAATTTTAAACTTTTTATTTATAAGCTACAGCTCTGTTGACTTCTGTATTTGTAATATTTCTAAATATTTCTCATTTTTTGAAGTCAGTAATTTTCACAGTGCTATGAGAAGTTTGTTCCCAAGTATTGACAGTATCCAGCACTGGAACAACTCTTGTCACTTCATCGCTTGTGATCCGAAGCTGGAGTGATCATTTACCACTGTTGTCTGTTTGTTCTCCGTGGTTTTCTTCTGTTCTGTTCAGCTTGTGTGTTTTGAAATTCTGCTTTACTTCTGAGAAGCAAGCCTTGTGCAGGCTGCATAGAAGGATCTGCAGTGCCAAATACTTGAATATGTTTAATCTGTGTCCCTTTCTTTATTAAGGCAGTGAAATTGTTGACAGGTATGGGATACAAAAACTGAAATGCCTTTAAGCCTACTTGTCCAAAACCTGGACTGGGTGGCTGTGTCAGTTCCTCCCTAATTGCGCGTGGAGCAAGTTCATGGGCTTGCATCTCCAGAAATGTTTTGCATGTGTAACATGGGAGCTGAGTTCACATCTCAGTTCAGTGCAAAATAACTAGAAAAGGTAGATTTATGCAGCCATAGAGCAAGATTAATGATTAGGACTTTAGTGAGGATGAATTGAATTCTCTGCTTGTTCTAGAACTTCTTTTCCCTTATTTTTCTTGAAAAAAGTAAATGGGTTTTTTTTCAGATACTGGTTATCTCTCAACAGCTGCCTTCTTGGAACCTTCTAAACCCTGAAGTCAAGAGAAATCCAAATAAACTCCTTTCTGGTTATACTGTGGAGGTTAGGCAAATACTAAATAGTAGTAGTAAATAGTAAGGTGTAATGCTGGAACCAACAGTCAAATTGTACTCCTTTGCCCGTTCTTTCCTATATATTGTAGACCTTATTTAGATTCACAAGTATTCCCATGTGAAAACTGGGGCAAATGAAACTCCTCTCTAAAGTGCATTTTCTGTTTTATATGTGACATGTTAGTGCAGCCTTCACTTATGATTAGTCACTTAAACTTCTGTGTGTATAATTAGTGAAGGATTTATTTAATTAAAGCATTGTTGAATTAAAAGGTTTTATTTTATGTAGCACAATGTTTATTCCTGTCTTTCTCCAGTAACACCAAGAATAGTCACTTTAACTTATAAATGAATCTATTTTGTATTGCAAAGCACCAAAAATTAGAGATACTGAACATATGAAATATAATTGGGTAACTCTGACTATGGCATAGGATTCAGTTCACTTATTTGTAAAGAAGCCCCTGCATCTTCAGATGATGCACTGGTTAGGATTGAGTAGAATAGAATAGTTAGTTGTACGACTCTTAGCGTGGTCACCTAGCCCCACAGCCTGATGCTTCTGGACTGCCCAGTGCTAAAGCACCCTATGGGCATTGTTCAGATGACTCCTGAACATTGATGGGCTTGGAGCACAAACACATCTTTGGGAGCCTGTTCCAGGGCTTGAACACCACCACACGACTTGGAGTTCGTATGTCTGCCATGCCCCTTCAGTTCTCCCTAGCTGAGCAATGTGCAAAAGTACCTGGCTTAGAGATGTTGAAAAAGCTGTGTTTCTTTTCTAACAGTTAGGCTTTCTGTGCTACTTCAGACAGGAAAACTCTCTTAACTGTATCTAATGAGGCAAGGCAAAGGAGATTGTTTTTAAAACTAGTCCTTGAGATGTGAGCTATGTAGGCCCTTTTACAGTGTCTTTCAGTTGGGTCTTCTAGATTCGCAGAGTCAGAGCTCTGTGATGCATGGGATATATTGCCTTCTATACCTTAGGGATGGCTAGTGCTGCTCAGATACTCCTGTTTCTCACTTTGTTTTGGTGAATTGAAAGCTAGCTTCTCATTCCTAGTTAGTGGGAAGTGTGTATTGTGAAAGGTTTAAAGTCTGAATGAAACACTTAAAACTGTTTTTTCTTTCTTTATTTCTTTCTCCACAGATCTCCCTTGCCATAACCAAAGATTAAGGAATGAATCCATCCGTTGTTGGAGCAACATTCCATTTATCACAGTGCCACTCAGCCGTGCACATGGAAAATCATTTGCACACCGCAGTGAGCTGAAGCATGCCAAACGGATTGTAGTAAAGCTGGGTAGTGCTGTTGTTACTCGAGGGGATGAGTGTGGCTTGGCCCTTGGGAGGCTGGCTTCTATTGTAGAGCAGGTAATTCTGTGACTGAACATTTGTGTTTACTTCAGGTACTCAGTGATTGTTGGATGCTACAGAAGATTATGGTAAACCATCATAAAATATTGATACTCTTTAAAACAATGTGTTGACCTTTCCCTTTTCAACTCCTATGCTGCAGTACTATAAACCATATAACTCAGTAAATTGTTTTTTGAATTTACTGTGTGGTGGGTTGATCATGACTATCAGCTAAGCATCAACGCAGATTCTTGTTTGCTCCCCTCACCTCTGCCCCACCACCAGTGGGATTGGGAAGAAAATGGGAAGAGCAAAAGTAAGAGAACTCATGGATTGAAAGAAAGTTTAATAAGTCGAGGAGAGGGGAAAAGAAATCTGTGGTGGCAATCACTGCCTCACACAAGCAGACGGATGTCCTGCTAGCTCTTGAGTGGTGGCCACCTTGGAAGACAACCTCTCAGGTTTTGCTATTCTGCAACTCTGTTACTGTGCGTGACATTATCTGGTGTGAAAAGTCCTTTTGGCCAGTTTAAGGTCAGCTGTCTCAAATGTGTCCTTGCTGAACTTTGCTGCTAGCTTACCTGCTGGGATGGGACATAGTGGAACAAGGAGAGCCTTACTGGCTGTTCAAGTACTGCTGAACATGGGGGAAGGATAAGGCTTTGATGCTGTGCAAGCACTATTTAGCAGTAGGCAAAACATTGGAATGTTATCAAAACTGTTCTAGAACTGAAATCCAAAACACAGTATCATACAGAGCCCTATAAAGAATGTTAACTCCATCTTGGCCAAACCCAGTAGTATAGAGGGAGAGATTTGCCCAGTGAGATTTTTGTGCAATAAGTAAGACATGGCTGGGGTGTTAGTTGTCTCTAGTGGGAAGGTGGCACTGAAGTATGTGAACTCTGCAAAACTAGTCAACCCTTCTTCATCACCTGAGCATTTGCAGAGTTCCTCCAGAGAAAAACTTGAAGCCTCATTACTTGTAGAGAAAACTGATGGGATCAACTCATGTATTTCTTCTCCAAAATGAAAGGGTTATCTTGGTGAGCGCTGGACACGTCCTTTCTGGGAAGTTAACATAATATATTAGATCCGTGTAAGACATTTAGCTTTGGGGCTTTGAAAGGAATCTGGCCAGATACATGTAAGGAGGAAGTAATCGAAAGCTTTACTATTGAGAGTTGGCCTCTCTACTTCTGGAATTCAAAGTTTTTGTATAATGGTAGCTTTGGGAAGGGATGGATTCAAGCATTTTTCTGTCACAAAAAAGCTGGTATTGTGAAATTAGGTTTATGAGAAGATATTGATTGCATGCAGTCCTTGGCACAGCTCCCAAGTGGCCAGGAAGGTGTGCAGAAGTATCATGAAGGGTGATTGCCTTGCTTTGCACATCCATAGAGAAATCAAAATGCTTGTGTCAGTAGGAATTGGTGAGGATAAGGTTATAGTAGCCAGGACTGTCCTCACTGATAATACTTCAGGCCCTATTTCTTATTTCCTTTATTTACAGGTCTCAATGCTGCAGAATCAGGGCCGAGAGATGATGATTGTCACCAGTGGGGCTGTAGCTTTTGGAAAGCAGCGCTTGCGTCATGAGATCTTGCTTTCTCAGAGTGTGAGGCAAGCACTTCATTCAGGCCAGAGTCAGCTAAAAGATATGGTGAGAGGCTGGTGGCACTCCTGCTTTTCCTTGAGTGTTGGTACTACCTGTTGAAGTCATTACCTGACAGCTGGTCTTTGTCTTTGTAGGCCATTCCAGTCTTGGAGGCCCGAGCCTGTGCAGCAGCTGGGCAGAGTGGACTAATGGCTCTGTATGAGGCCATGTTTACACAGTACAGCATCTGTGCAGCTCAGGTAAGGCGTTCCTTCTTTCCTAGACTGACTTGCTATTTTTGGAGCTTATTATTGTCACATAAATGGTAGCTTATACAAGAGTGCCTTGCTAAATATTTCTGAAATGGAGTTATCTCTTATCCAGGTAAAATGAATATGCTTTTTCTTTTTGGAGCTCAGGTGTGTCCTGCTCTTTTATAGCGGGGAGGGTCTGTTAAGATCTCTTCACAAAAGCTGAAGTTGGTGGTCCAGAGTGAGGGTTTAAAAACTGCAAGTGACTAAACTGTGACACATTCTGTAAGGTTGACGGAAGTGCATATCCACACTTGAGAACTTGCTGTCCATCTTCAGACCTTTCCAAGTCGTGGGTGATGGTTTCCCTGACCTGGGTCTTATACTGAAGGCTACAACTGTATCAGCTGAGCTACTCTTAAAGAGGCTTTGCTTATCCTAGATAATACAGCATTGCTTTAACTGTAAAAGGCCTTACTTGTTTTTCAACACTTTTAACAAATCTAGGAGCCTAGTATGAAGTCTTCTTGGAGGAACTTCCTACTGTAATATGGTAGAGCCGATATGGCCAAATTGTTTATAATATAGCTAAAAATAGATTGTGCCAGATTGTAATCTTGTTCAAATCTGTAGACAACTATAATTCCTTTGATATAAAAGAATTAATTGCCCATGCCAAAAAACTTAGCATGCACATTGATTCCAAGTGCTGTTGTACATTTGAGTGGTGGAGTTCTTTGCTTAGTTCTCAAATGTCCAATGACAGAGTAAAAACAACAACAAAAAAAAAAAACTCTCCAGAGCATACATTGAGGGTGGTTTTTGTCTTAAAACACCAAAAGAAAGCGGTGCTATCTCCGTGCAGGAGGCAAGATTGTTTCAGAAGAGCAAGTGAGTTCTAGTGAGTGGAAAAGTCTTGATATAAAGCACTCCTTCTACTCGCTACAAGTAGGAACTTTAAAGTTGGAGGAAAAACTGGGAAGGCAGCATCTGGAGCAATCTCTTGAATTGTATAGGGTCTTAGCAGTTATCACTAGTATCTGTGTTCTGATTACCATCTTTTTTGCCAAGTCCATTCTTGGAGTGTGTGACGTACCAGCTTGAGATAGACCTTTACAGGCTTCAGTGGAATAAACCTGATAATCTTCTGGAAAGAGTATTTCTCACTTTAAATGTGGCTTTTGTTTCTTTAGTGGCCGAAAAGGCATGACTGCTCTGTTGTGACATGTCAGTACGTAAGTTTATATGATGTTCTCATAGGAAAGGTGGTGTGCTAAGTAGTTTCTTTCTTCCTTTTAGATTTTAGTCACGAATCTGGATTTCCACGATGAACAGAAGCGTCGCAACTTAAACGGAACATTACATGAGCTGTTAAGGATGAATATTGTCCCTATAATTAACACTAACGATGCAGTTGTTCCACCTCCAGAGCCAAACAGTGATCTGCAGGGGGTAAATGTGGGTAAAGTATTGTGGGGGGGGGGGCGGTCCTGCTTACAGATAGTGCAGTGCCAGTGTGTACTTGACTAATGCCATAACCAGGGACCTCTGAAGTCTACAGCAGAGAAACAAAGATACAGAATTAGTACGTGGACAGAGGGTACTGGAAGACTGTGTTGACTTGTCTGTATTTGGCATGAGCTCTGTGCTGTGTGGTGAAACCAGGGCAAATATTGTCTGCTTTACCAAAAGCAAGCATGCCTCTGGAGGCCATCTGGTCCAGCACCCCATGTTAAAAGAGCATCAGTTAGTGTCTCTTGCCCTGTCACTGGACACTAAGGTGGAGAATGCAAGTACTGATGACACTAATTGTCATTTGGATACCACTTTACTGAAGCATATGTACTTTCACACAAAGATCACCTTTGAAATTTCCAGTGTGAAAAAAGTAGCTCAGAAGGACTTGTTAGTGCTGAGGAAGATTGCTTTTTTATGTTGGCACCAAATATTTCTCAGTTCCTCACACTATTCACTGCCTCTGATATGCATGTGTGTTGCAGGTAATTAGTGTGAAGGATAATGACAGTCTGGCCGCACGACTGGCTGTGGAAATGAAAACTGATCTCCTGATTATTCTTTCAGATGTAGAAGGTTTGTGAGTAATTTCTTTAATTTCTGGTATTAGTGAAGCACATCAGATTGTCAAACCAACCTCTTTTCCTGTTTTACTGATCTCTTCAGTTCATCTCTTTTACAAGGACAATTGCTATGTACTGCAGTAACTCCTTAAGGCCTATTCCCAATGTTGATGCTGTGGCATAAGGCACTGTCTGACACACTGTTGAATTTGGGTGGGTCAGAATGCATGTGAGACCTATTCCAGATTGCAGAATGCCCCCTGTGCTGTGGTACTTCTTCTAGCTTCTCAGAGTTGTATGATAGTCAGAAATAGTATGCGGGATAAAAGCTATGTCTTGAATCAGGAGTATAAACCAAATACTATTCTGCAATAGTTTGTTTATTCTGGCAGCAGGTTCTTTCAGTGATTTATCAGTGTATTGCAAGTCCTGGTCATTGCTTTCCAGATATTTGGGTCTTGTTAGCTTTTTCTGTCTCCCTTACTTTTGGCTTACACTGCTCCAGTCTTCTGAGCTGTGCTGTTGTGGCATAAGCCTGTCACCTATGGATGTTGAACTTCCTTTTCTAGAGAGAGCAGGGTTGTGGGTACAGTTTCAGATAAATGCAGTCCACGACTTAAGTCACCTTAAGTCACATATTCTTTTCATCTTCCACACATGGGTTTCTTTCAGTACATCCTGGCCTTCAGCACATGCTTGAGGCCTTGAGGAGGAAAGAGGTGTCTTTCCATAAACAGAGTTTCTTTTAGCAGATGCAAATGGGTTTCATGGTTAATTCTAGTCAAAATGACTGTCTCAGAACAACTCATAAAAGCAATAGTCAAAAGAGTTTGTAAACAAACCTAAGAACCAGCACACCTGCCCTCCAAGCTTATTCATTCAATGTGACAACTTGTTTATGGAAAGATGTCCTCTATTTCCCAAACTATCAGGGGTGGGCACAGATAGACTGCACTTGTGCTCTCTAATTTGTTGTGGCAGTATTTGTGCACATAGAATTTCTGGGAAGTGAAGTGGTAGAGTCGTCGTTTAATATGTTAGGTAAACCGCAGTGTCATTCAACTCCAAGAGTAGTAACAGGAAATTACCTGCTTTTAAAAAACGCTAGTAAGAGTATGTCTCTGTCGTATTGTGTTCCTTCCTAGTAGAATTCAACAGTTACCCTTTTTATGTGTTTCTGAATTGCCTGTTTTCTCACTATGCAACCTACCATTCGAGAATATCATCTCAGTCTGTGGTGAGGAGGACAATTCTTTGCCTGTTCAGTTGGGAGTTTGTGTATGTAAGCCCTGATTTTGAACATCTAAAAGCTGCAAACTGTCTCAAACCTCAACCAAATGTCATTACCTCCCAGCTTGCTTGCTGCTATTCAGCATGTGGGTTTTTGGTTTCTTATTTTTTAGGCTTTCAATAAACCTATACCTTTTGCGTCTGCCAGTTAAAAATTTTGTGCTTTCAGTCCCACAAAAAGAGGGGTTCAGTGGAAGTTTTCAATCCTATTAAGTGGAACACAACTTTTTAGCCTCATATTGGTTGTTTTTGTTGTTGGTTTTTTTTTTTTTTTTTTCCCATGGGTGAGCTTTGGACATGAGGGTATGTAACTGATTTTTATTATTTGTTTCAGGACTCTTTGACAGCCCTCCAGGGTCTGATGACGCAAAGCTTATTGACATATTCTACCCAGGAGACCAGCAGTCTGTAACATTTGGAACCAAATCCCGAGTGGGAATGGGTGGCATGGAAGCCAAGGTAGAAATATGGAACATTTGCTTCATAATTGGGAAGGAAAGGGATCTACATGGCATGATTGTGCTTTGTGCTGTTGTTCAGATGGATCTTGGCAGGCTGCAGGAATGGGAAGGCGAGAACCTTAGGAGTTCAATAAAAGGAAATGCTGAGTCTTGTGCCTGGGGACACTGGTATGGGCTGGAGAATTGACTGCCTTGATGCAAAAGACAGAAAAGGGCATAGGGGTTCTGGTAGACACCAAATGGAATGTACACCCTCAGTATGACCTTTGGGCAAAGCAGGCCAACAGTGTCTTGGGTTGTAGGAAAAAGGATATGGCCAGCAGGTTGAGGAAAGTTATTATTTTCATCTACTCAGCATGAGTGAAACCACATCTGTAGAGTTGTGTCTGGTTCTAGACACTGCAGTACAGGAAGGACATGGCATGCTACAGTGAAACCTGCAGAGAGCCATGAATATGATCAAAGAATTGGAGCACTGTCACGCTAAGAGAGACTGATAGCTAGGATTGTTTACTCTGGAAAAGAGAAGGTTTGGGTATAAGTAGCTGAAGGGAGGGTTTAGAGAAGACAGAACCAGATTCTTCACCCTGGTATCCAGGGAACAGATAAGAGGCCATGGGCACAGAAAGAAATACAAGTGATTAAACTGAAATGTAAGAATTTTACAGTGAGGTTGCTGAAGCACTGGAGCAGGTTTCCAAGAGAGCCTAAGGATTCGCTGTTTGGAGATGTTCAAAACCTGACTGGATGGTGTCTTGAGTAACTTGCTCTAGTTGGCCCTGCTTTGAGCAGGCAGTTGGACTATATGATTTCCACGGATCCTTTCCAGCCTCAGCTGTTTTTTCAGTACCCTGAAATGGTATATGGGTTCCTTTTGCTTTTCTTTTAGGTCCATGTGAATTGGAAAGAGCAAGTAAAGAATTACACTCCAGTAGATTTTAAAAGGTGACATTTGGAACTGTATTTTAGTATTTTAAGTTAAAATAAGAGTCAGTCCTCAATTCTTTCTTATAGGATAATTCAAAGACTTTGGGAATCCCTGTCTCTTAAATCTGATGTGGTACCTCCCTCTCCTTTCTGAGTTTGTCCAATGTACTGTTTGCTTCTGAAGGATATATTGGTGGAGAGCAAGGAACTTCAGTTTTTGAGTGCAAGATCAGTAGAGGTGGGAAGGCTAGTGGGTTTTCTTGATGTGTACAGTCAGGTGGTCTTAGTATTCATTGCTGTGAGTACATAAACACGGGTCTGTTGTGCTACTTCAGCATATGCCTCTCATAAGGCTGAGATACAGCTCTGCTGTAGTAGTAATTGCTGCAGATTTCCCTGGGACATATCTGGAAAGTTGTTTGTAAAAACGAAAGCAGATCTTGACTAAGCAGGAAAAAACCAAAATAAAATTTTTCACCTGTTATGTTATTGATTATTCCCTTTTCTGAAGAATCAGGTAAGGCACGCTCTTAAATATCAGAGCACGGACTGGAAGGTGGCAAAAGGAGGAGGCATTTGTAACTATGGGGTGTACAAAGCTTATTCAGAAATTACCTTCCCTTATCTGGCTTCTAGGATTGTTTAAACAATTCCAGGTATTGAAGGTAAAGCTGCTAAGGTCAGAGAGTACTTTTATTGTAAAAGTAACAATCTGTTTAAGTTACTTGGTGTCTTTTGAGTCACTTAGAGGCAAATCTTGATGCAGGTGTCGTAAAAAAATTTGCTACAGTTCAGAAGGTAGGTGACATTTTTGGAAAACTGTAGTATCAATAACAGAAAACAGATGGTGGCTCAAAGAACAAATCTCGATTTTCAGCATGAAATTTGAGCAATAATGAAGCAGCTGATGGTCTTTTGGTAGCCAAGTTCGATGTGATGGGCCTTTCTGATATTTGTGTCTCATAGTGACTATGGACTGTAATACCAAATTGTAGAACCGTATTAGGAAAGCATGGAAGTGAGTAACAGAGAACTTTTGCAATTAAATAAATGACACATAATTAAATATAGTCATGGATAATATTGCCCATACCTTGACTGGGAAAAGAAACTAAGGAAACCACTGCCAGTACCTCTTCAGCAGGTAGCATCTGGATTTGAGAGAAATCATATTCTTCTAAAAAATGTGCAAAGAGGCTAATCTTAGGACCAATCAGTACACAGGGATTTCAGAAGACCCTTACTAATGAGCTAATCCTGATGTAAACTTAACATACTTGTAGAAGGATTAAGCAAATGTCAGTATTCCAACACTGATTCGCAAAGTGCACTGAATGCTCTTTGAAAGCATAAGCAATCAATCTGGAGATCAGAGTGGACAGAGAAGTCATGTTGAGAGTGGTGATTCAAATAACCAGTGAATCTCTTGCAGCTGGCTCTGTCCTTTCCTGTAGGTGAAAGCAGCTCTGTGGGCTCTGCAAGGAGGCACTTCAGTAGTGATTGCGAATGGAACCCACCCAAAAATCTCAGGTCATGTCATCACAGATATCGTAGAAGGGAAAAAAGTTGGAACTTTTTTTTCAGAGGTAAAACCTGCAGGTGAGTACAGAGTTAATGTGTACCTTGAGAGTTGTAGAGATTTTCTGAAAAATTAGAGTTAAAATTTGTCTAGAGCTGTGCAATAACTGGGAAACCACCTCTGCTTGCAAAATGGATTTTGAAAGGTATTTTCTAAAGTAGGGATAGAAACGACTGAATTCCGTGCTCTTCTTCCCTCCAGCTGATAAACCGGTGCATCAGACTTGCATTTGAAGAATGCAGTGAGTAGAGTAGAAGTTTTGCCTTTTGTAGTCTTAAGAGTTATCATCAAGTATCCATTATTTCGGTGTGAAAATATGGATATAGAATGTGCTGCTGAACAAAGGTAGTGTTTAGGTTTATTTTTTATTATTAATTTCTTTTACGACTCAGTCTTCTGGTATGGTAGGTAGGAATGTTTTCCTGCCACTGCATTGCTGGAGCTGTGTAATAATTGCTGGATAAAATCAGACCAAAGATCCATGACCTTAGCAGAATAGATACTGGAGTGATTCTTTTGACTTAGACTTTAAGCCAAGTGAATTTCTTTGTGTATAGTAATCCTTTTAAATATGTCAAATCATCATTTGAACGTGCTTGGTGTCATTATGCTTAAGTGCCTTTTTGGTTAGCCCCACTATAGTAAGTTGATAGGAGCAGTAAAGCTTTTAATTTTGTGATCCCATTCTGAGTCACAAACATGGTAAGTAGGAAAAGTCTGTCCCTGTGGACTGCTGTGGTGTTTAATCCAATCGTCTCTGTCTTCTGTCTTCCAAAACCCACACTTTGGAAGCTCAAGTAACTTTTAAAAATCAAGTATATCTGCTTACATACATAATTTTTCTCCAAGAACACTAAAATGTGCCATATTTTGTAAGGTATGATATCACTTCAAAAAACGGTTTAAAGACGTCTTATGTCAGTCTAATTAATCTCATGTCCACAAGTTCTTTTCTTACACTTCCCACTATACCTCTCTATAATTTCTACTCTGGAAATTTCCATGGGACTCTTGTTAAAGTCACCTGGTTTACAGGCTACTGCAGGAGAGTTAAAAGTGGCAGTTTTTCCATGAACTACTTGTGAATTCTTTGCAGAAATGCTACCTGAACATGGTGACTTGAAACAGAAACACAACCTGGTTTATATAATTTCAGCACCTTGCTTCTAAAATGCATACAAGGAAAGACAGAGGGAAAGCAATTTTTCTGCAAGCAGTTACTAGGGCTTTGGCTTCCATTATTGTTTGTGTGTTCACATGCTTTCATTCATTCCTCAGCTGGATACTTAAGCTTTTCAGTTTGCCTCTTTTCTCTCAGCACTACTATACTGTAGAGACTTCGCTATCCTGTTGTTCCTTTGCCCTTTGTCAAGTCTTTTTAAAATGTGCTGCATGCTTGCTGTGACACGGAGACAGAATCTTTGTGGTGATTCTTTATGTAGGGACCATAACAGAATTTTTGTGTCAGGTACAGACTTTTGTGTCTTAGGATACAACATTTTTCTTGAATTTGTCTTAAAAACTGTACCAGCTTTCATGCTCTGAACAAAGAATTGGAAGACGAACAGGCTAGTGCTCACTTCTGCCTATGCTGTTATTTTGTCTGCATAGCATATTTTTGGGTTTTTTTGCAGGCCCTACTGTAGAACAGCAGGCTGAAATGGCTCGAGCTGGTGGCAGGACCTTGGCGGCTCTACAACCTGAGCAGGTGACAGAACAGTATGGACAGATTGTTAATACTATGCATGTGTGGCAAGTTTTGCAACACAGACTTAAAACATAAATGGGCCCCTTGAGACAAGAATCTGTTATTTCTGTGCCAGATCCACTGTTTGTATTGTAGCCTGCTTAAAGATGAGAAAAGCAAAAAGATCGTGTTCCTTGGCGCTGTGAAGTAAAATGGGCTTTCATATTGGGTTTATAAAAATTTTGATAACATCAAGTAATACACAGAAGTGAATTGTGATCAGAGCTGCTGAAGAATTGACTAGAATAACTTGCTCCATTCACACCTGTGTGGAGTTTAGCATACAACATGTATACAAAAGCGGAGCTGCGGACAATTGCTGCTCGGCAGCTGCGTGGGTGTGATGTGGTACATAGTGCTTTTAAAGGAAGGACATGTGAGTTTGGTGAAGAAGACTGGGCAAGGAAAGCAAGATAAAAAGCAAGGTAAAGGCTGAAGTGGTGTTTGGTCCTCTTTTCCAGTGTGATGCAGGCTGGAAAAATCAACTGGCCTGGTATCAGGAGAGCTAAGATAGTGAGAGGATGTGGTCAGCATAAACGGAGTATAGGAGCTAGATGTCAAACAGCATGGACTTTGAGTGAGAAGTCAGTTCAGAAACTTGTTTTCTCTTTCAGAGAGCAGAGATTATTTATCGTCTTGCTGATTTACTAACAGACCAGAGAGAGGAAATTCTCTTGGCAAACAAAAAGGACTTAGAGGAGGCTGAAAATAAAGGTACTGTTTCAAATCCTTCCATAGTAATACTATCATCTTGGACTTCTCTGGGCCTCAAGACAAATGAGCAGAACTAGAATCTTCTGTCACCTGGGATTGATCAGTATGGCTGACACAGATTATTGAACCCAGGACTTGGAGAGCTTGTCAGTGTAAACAGCTGCAGCCTCCTTCATTGCATAAAACAGATGCCTTCATCAGAGCAGATACTGAGGCAGTGCAAAACACCAAGTGGTGTACTGTAAAAAAAAAAAAAGGAACAAAGATCTCTTGTTACTGTCATGTACAAAGTGAGTATTTTCTGGGCTGGTTAATGCAGTGTTTGGTTCCTGAAGGGAAGGCTGTCGTCTCTACACTTGAATTGATGCTCACCAAAGCATCAGTTGTCCCCTTCTGATTGAGGAAGGTTCTGTTTAGGTGGCTCAGATTGAACCCATTCTTCCGTGTTAGATGGATGCATTCATTGAGAAGCTGGAATTGAGATGTGTACATGTTGGCATAGCAAATACATGAAAAGGACACATCATGAATTGTAATACTCTGTGGGAGGCACCCCTGACCAGCGTATTTGAGGGGACATTGCAGGGATAACTTACTGTTTGAACATGTTCAGACTAGAAAATTCCAGTTGTTCTTGCCCAGTCTGCTCAGAAATGCTATGCATGTGTCTGCACTTTGCTGTTTCTGTTTGTAAAACAGAAAGATGAAATTACTGCCTGGATCTTCCAGAAATACTGCAAGGGTAGAAATTTGTAAGAAATTCAGTCATGTGTTCAGTACATGAAATAGGACAAATCTTACCTTTCTGGATGTTGGTGGTTTGTGCGGTTGCTTCATGTACAAAGCGCTTAAACCTCATGAATTGAAAATGTGGTGGGTGAAATGGTTATCATATTTGAGGGGTTTTATTGTGACTACCAGATTTGATGCTGTGCATTTTTTAATCTCAGGTAGATTATTTGCTAGGATGTGGGAAATACCTTAATTTTCCTTAGGTTCAGCACTCGTTTAAGTCACTTCTGCTTGAGCCTAGGAAGACCAATCTATCTTCAGCACAACTTTTTCTTTTTTTTAGGGAGGTTAGCACTCCCTTTGTTGAAACGCCTAAGTCTGTCTACATCAAAGCTGAACAGTTTGGCAATTGGTCTGCGTCAGATTGCAGCATCCTCGCAGGACAGCGTCGGCCGTGTAATTCGACGAACTCGAATAGCAAAAGACCTGGATTTGGAGCAAGTGACAGTGCCAATTGGTGTCCTTCTCGTGATCTTTGAATCTCGTCCTGACTGTCTTCCACAGGTTTGTAAGGAAGGTAGATGACACTGTTGGGTATTTCTGTTGGCAAGCAAGCAGGAGACTACAAAAAGTATTGTTTCAAAGGACTGTTGCTCGGACTCATCTACAGTTGATTTTGTTGGCATCCCTATTTTTTGTGCAGAGATGTTTTCTGAACTTGCTTCTGCAGTGTTCAGTTAATCATTTGTCTTATGCCAGGAATAAGGCAGGTATGTGAAAGGCAAATGCCTTCCTCCGCAGCACTGTGTGGAAGTGTTGCTGTAAGTAAGTGCTGTTATAAAATGCATGAAAATATGAGTGCTGAACTAATGTTGCAGAGGCAACCTTGGTCTTACTTTTTAACTCCCAACGACTTTACTGAGCAACTGAAGTAGATTTTTAAATGAAAACAAAAAAACTCACCTGATTAGCAACATTTATTCCCACAATTAACATTAGGTATCCAGCAAGCTTGATTGAGGAGTTCTCTAACATATGAGCAGGTGTTTGAGTAGAAGATGATGGGTATAGCCACTTTAAGAGGATGTGAGGCTCAGCCAGTGGATAGCTTTGTACTTCAAGCCACTAGAATTTTGTGAATAGTCCCCATTTCACAGTGGCAAGGAGTATGCTGTAAGAAAAGTTCCTGTGAAACAAAAAGGCGCTAGTCTCCCTTAACTACCAGCTCTGTTACAGATAACCAGTATGTTACCTTGTTGAATTTGCATCTGCCTTCCTGGACTTCAGGCCAGGTCTCCTGCCTTGCATAGCTGATGTCTTCCTCCTTCTCTTGGCTGTATCTTAAAACTTACACCAGACTGACTCCTGCTGGCTTCCCTGCCTTGCCCTTCCTTGCCCTGCTTTGTTTTACAGACTTAGGATAGCGTGTCTTGGTAGTTGCTTTGCTTCTTGCCAACCTCCTGTCCTCATACTCACATCAGGCTTCCAGATGTAATTTCAGAGGATCATCTTTGATAACTCTGCATTTGAATTGCGTAATTTCTGTCCCATCCTGTACCTGATGGAGAGGAGCAGTTCCCTCCTCTTAGTTTACTACTGCATCTCATGCTTGTCTGGGTTAAGATTTTATAAGCTTCGAGCGATCGGATACGAACAACATTTGCCCCTAACACTTACAGGGCGAAATTGCAAGCATCCTTAGGGGACTGCTTCATATAGATTCCACCAAATCCAGTTGTTGCTCTGAAGTATAGTAATGTTCTACTAGTCTTTGAGACTGAACCGTTTTGAAACCCCTTACCTTGTGTTCTACTTTTAATCACACAAGTTTTTGATTTTTGTGTCTTAATTTTTTTCTTCCTTTCTTTTAATCTTATGCCTCTTTACTTAAATAAGCTTATTTGTTTAGTTTTCTTTTGTGATACTGATCTGTAGGGGCAGATTTTAAAATAGATTCAGATGGCTTTTTAATGTCTAGTTGTATAACAGTTAAAAAGACACCCAATAGTTCTGTAAGGCAGACTTCCCAGACGGTTATACTTCAGTGTGTGTTTCTAAAGTGTTTCTTATTTTTCAATATTCTTTTCAAATGAGATAGAATATCAAGCACTGTGATTATTATTACCCATTTGATACTAGAAGGGGAAAGGTGTATCTGGCTGGTTATTTTATGAATCAGGATCTAAAGTGTGCCACCAAGCTAACTTCTTCTTAGGTGTGAGCCTGGCTAATCTTGGCATCAACATCTCAACAACATGCAATAGATACTTCAGTGAGTGTAGGTTTGGTGATGATATGTATAATCTTTCCCAGAAGATAGTAATACAGCAAAATAACTTTAAATAGGGAATTTGTTTATTCTGAAGGTTCTGGAGAGGAGGTGATTTTTTTTTTTTCCCAAGGGAGTGCATGCTTTTAAATTTCTTTTTAAGTAGGTGGAAAAATGGTGAGGCCATTGTGAATGAAGTTGGGATGAGGAATACAAAAAAGGATACAAAAGTAAAATAAGCTTTGAAAAAGAGCTTTATTGTGTCTGACATACTCCAAGGTTGAAATGAACAAAAACCTCCTGTGTTGCCAAACTTAAGTGGCTGAAATCTGACACCTTAAACAGAAGAGCAGCAATATCTATTGCTTTCTTATGGTGATAAACATGGAAGCAAAGATGATGCTGGGCCTATTGTCTCAGGTTTTTTTTTTTT
>VXBQ01017776.1:0-36767 GCA_013400175.1 Phainopepla nitens | reverse complement strand
TTCTCTGCACTTAGAGCAAATGTTGCCTATTTATGACTGCTGTTTTAGACAGCATGATGAAAATGTTTTTCCTGTTCATGGGAGGAGCATATTTGCCACTCTCTGCTGGAATGGTTTCGGACAAGAGTTCTTGCTCCTAAAATTATTCTCCTTGGGGTAATTGGCTACACAGCTGTCTGATTCAGATTAAGCCCTATGTCCATAGTTTGCTCTGACTTGCTCACTGTATTCTTCCTATGGCAGTAGTACCCTGAAAACTCAAATTTGTTCCTGAAACTACCACATTTAATTTCTGGAGTTAAATGTGCTGCTCCTCGTAATGGTTTTTCAGAGCCATGGAAGGAAAACTGTAGATTAATATTGAGTAAATCAACTGAACAAAAAATCCTGTTTTTATTTTGTGGGTGTTATTCTGACAGAAGAACCAGATTACATTTAAGGGTTTTTTTTTTCCTCCGTAATAAACTCCTCTGACAGGTGTCTGCTTTGGCCATAGCAAGTGGAAATGGCTTACTGCTTAAAGGAGGGAAAGAGGCAGCACATAGCAATCAAATCCTTCATCGTCTGACACAAGAAGCACTCTCTATTCATGGGGTCAGAGATGCAGTGCAACTGGTAAGTGCCTAGACTTAAATCAACTATTTCTTTGCTATGGTATGTATAAAAAGTGTGGGCAAGACTTGAGAGTTCAAAGTGTAAGTTCTTTGTATTGCAACTACCACAGGTGAACACAAGAGAGGAAGTAGAAGATCTCTGCCGTTTGGATAAGCTGATAGATCTCATCATTCCACGTGGTTCATCACAGCTAGTCCGGAATATCCAGAAAGCTGCTAAGGGAATCCCAGTGATGGGGCACAGTGAGGGGATCTGTCATGTGTATGTTGACACGGATGCCAGTGTTGAGAAGGTCACACGAATAAGTAAGCTGTGGGAAGGTGATTTATATAATATGCAAAATCTCTGTTGTGAATGTTATGTAACCAATTATCTACTCTTAAACCTCAGTCAGAGACTCAAAGTGTGAATATCCTGCTGCCTGTAATGCACTGGAAACTCTGTTAATTCATCGAGACTTGCTGAGAACCCCGTTGTTTGATCAGATCATAGACATGTTGAGAGTAGAACAGGTTAGTCACTCATATTTGTGTTTTGTTTTGTGATTTTTTTTGTTTGGTTTTTTCCTAAAACTTTGGATGCATTTGGTCTGGCTTTTGTGTAGCCCTGTTCACATGGCATAACATTCTAGTTACCCATATGTGTCTGTACATGTCAATGAACTTTGCTTCTCCACATAGTATCAACTGTTTCTGTAGAAATTATCTGAAATTATCAGGACAGCT
Organism: Phainopepla nitens; assembly: GCA_013400175.1. NCBI lineage: Eukaryota > Metazoa > Chordata > Aves > Passeriformes > Bombycillidae > Phainopepla > Phainopepla nitens. The sequence goes on along the minus strand of VXBQ01017776.1, from coordinate 35,427 downwards.
ACAGGCTGTTACTGGGATACCCTTGCTGTATACTTCCTTGTATATAGGAAGAATAATCTTCTGCCATAAAAGCATATGCACAACCCTTTCTCTACCCTTTCAAATTCAGCCAGATGCAAAGCCTTGTCTTCCTGAATCTGTTAATTTAGCTTCTTACCCAAGTGAAATCTCCTCCTGTTTTTATCCTTTCTGAATTTGCTTCATACATGTGGTTTTTTAAAATCTTCCTCTTGCATGCCCTTTATTCCCACCCATTTTCCCTCCTGGCATGTCAAAGGCCAGCATACTCTAATTAGTTTTGTAGACAGAAGCAATGTTTTTTTCAGTAAAGGTAGCAGAGATGCATCAGGAAGAAATAGCTGTGAAGTAGTATGAATTGCACATAAATCAAGGGTTTTCACACAGCATTATGTATTTGACAAATAGAGCGCACAGGCAGTGATTAATGCAGGAAAGAGAGGTCATATGTTTTGAAGATGTTAAAAGGTTTTCAGTAAAAGAAGCTGATAAGTAGTCAAGGAGCAAGTTCTCAATGTTTGGGGCTTTTAAATGTCCTGTTTAGGTGTTTCTTGGGAAGGGTGTTTGTATTTTGGATGGGAGGAATATGAGTAGTAGTGCATTTCCACCACCAACCCTAACCCATTTCCTTATACAGTGGGGAGGATATTACCTGTGTCTAATCTGACCTGACAACAAGAAACATGCAAATATTGGGCAGGATTATGCAATTAAAGTAATTTATAGTTGGACAAGAAAATGCTGGTTTACAGATATCATCTTAAAAGCCTTCGTATTTAGTAGACTTATGGCTTATTTCCCATTTATGCTTGTCTTGTCAAAATTTTTTGTGTTTCATTTGCAGGGAATTTCTGTGCTGTATCTGTTCCAAATTATCTCTCATTGTTTAGGTGTTTTGGCAGAGGTTGATAATGTGTTAAAATCTTCTTTATAACAAATGAAAAATATCTGTGTGAGCTTTTGGTTTTGGACCCAGTAACTCCTTTGTGTCTGAGATGTGCCTCAGAGAGGGCTGGTATCAATTTATAAAGCAAAAGGATAAAAGTCATTCAAGATCTTAAGACTTCTGTTTTAAGAAGTGCTTTCAAGGTGCAAACTTGGAAGCATTCCTTTTGTTATTCTCTGCATTGCAGTTGCTGTCTTAAAACAAAGACTGGCATCAGTATTTTAGCTGGTTTCCTAGCAGTGCTGTACTGGCCTTTTCTGCCTGGTGACTAAGTGATGCAATTGCTTTAAATGATTTCAAGAGTCCTGAATTAGGAGCTTGTCATGGTAGCCAACCTAGCATGTCATTTATTGTACCTTTTAGCTAATTCACCTATGTGCCAAGTTTCCCAAAGTATAGGTGTATTTTTTTTACACTGCATGCATGTTGTGGATTAACTCCACTCAGTGGCTAAACACCATCCAGCTGCCTGCTTGCTCTCCCCTCTCCAAGTGGGACAGGAGGAGAAAATTAGAGCAAAAGCAAGGAACCTTGTCAGTTGAAAGATAGCTTGATAAGTGGAGGAAAGAGGAAGAAGAAAAGGGACAAAGAGGTGGAAACAACACAATAAAAAAGTAAACCTCAAAATAAAAATGAAAACCCACCAGTCCCGCAAAACCCCCACAAAGCAAAGCTAATTACTTGCTGTCTGCCACAAAAAAAAACAATGCCCAGCCAGTTTCTCAAGCAATGCCTGCCTTCTTCAAAAACCCCCTCCCCTCAGTTTGTATTGCTGCACATGACATTATATGGCATGGAACACCCCTTTGATCAGTTGTGGTCAGCTGCTGGCTGGGTCCCCTCCCAACTTCCTGCACACTCCCAATCTTCTTACGAGGGGCACTGAGGTGGCAGGAGAGAAGATAGAACCTTGATGCTGTGCAAGCTCTGTTCAGCAACAGCCAAACATTGGTGAGTTTTTAACACTGTTTTAGTCAGAAGTCCAGAACATAGCACCACAGGGACTGCTGTCCATCCCATATTGAGTACAAGAAGCTACACTTTCACCTGAAAGGCTCTGGTATATTCAGTAGCCACAAACGAAATGTTTCTGGTGTTGCAGGTGAAGATTCATGCTGGCCCAAAGTTTGCATCTTACTTGACATTCAGTCCTTCAGAAGTGAAATCTCTGCGCACAGAATATGGGGACCTGGAGTGCTGCATTGAGGTTGTGGACAGCATTCAAGAGGCTATTGAACATATCCACAAGTATGGAAGTTCCCATACGGATGTTATTATCACAGAGAATGGTTAGTGACCAGGCTCCTCCTTTAAACTGCTCTTTTGCTAATTCCTGGTGTTAGTGCAAACTACACCAGAGACGAACTCCTACTAACTACACTGTAGTAGTTCATCTCTTGGGTCTGTGCCAGTTCAAAACCAAACTAGAGCTGTGCCAAGACAAAGGCTGACTGTCCAACCAAACCAAGCCCACAACTTAGGAGAATCAGCTGCAGTTAACGTCATGTTGATCTGTGACTGGCCAGTGTGCGTCAAGTAGGCTTCTGTTTCTGTACTTCTTGCTGAGCTTAAATGCATGTCACTAAAAGGCATGCATTTGATACCATAACCACTGCCACAGGACCTGGTGAACTAGTGATTTATACTGGAAATAGAGTTGCTCTTGAATGTCTGTCTTGTTGCTAAGGACTACTGACCTCCAAGTTCACACACTTGCATGTGGCATTTCTGTATGTAGTTCTCAAATATTACCTGCAATAGCAATTGAGTTTAGGATTTCTCAGTATTTGGAACAATTCCGTGTTTGAGACTAATGGAGAGCTGACTGTAGCTTAACTGTCTCAGTTTGAATGACAGTGCTGTTTGGGGCAGCTGTTCTTTCTCCTCAGTCATGCAGCTAAATCTCTTTGACTAAACTGAGTGGAATTAGGATTAGACATCTTTTTGCTTTCTTCTAATCTTTGCAAGCTTCTTCTAAGATTTGCAGTTTTGTCTCCTTGATAAGCATACTGGGAGGAAGGTAAAAGTGAGCATGGCTTAGCCCAGGCTGTTTAAGTACTGTCTGATAAGGTTGCGTGTGAAAGTTGTATTGTTATGTATGTTCACTGTTTTATGCTGTGTTTATTGGAATATATGATCATTCTGTATGTAATGGATTTTATTTTTGTCTCTGCCTCTTTCCCAGAGAAAACAGCAGAGTTCTTCCTCCAGCATGTGGACAGCGCTTGTGTTTTCTGGAATGCCAGTACCCGATTCTCTGATGGCTATAGGTTTGGACTTGGTAAGAGGGAAGATATTGCAGGGTTGTGACTGCAGAATTTTCAATTGTGTGAAAAGTGTGGCAGTATGAATCCTGAAAGATAAGATTAGTCTCTTATCTTACTGTTTAATAAGAGGTTTTCAGGAAAGGTACGAAAAGTTGAAGCCTAGAAATTTCATCCCCACAAAGATGTTTTGGATCCTTTGAAGCTCTATTCAATTGCAATAAAGTATGCTGCATACATATCGTGATAGAACGATGCAATACAGGAGGTGAAACTGCTGAACAGCTTTCCTTTTGTTTCTCTTTCAATGATGCTGTAAGAATGCAATGCTTTAGTCCTGCTGGGCAGATTGAGATGCTGTCCAGTGTGCCAGTCCTGCAGTGTTAAGGAATGAAGGGCAGGAACCAAACTGAGTATTAACTGATTAAATAAACAGGTGCACCTACTGTGAATTGCAGAAGACAAGGAAAACGTTCCTTGATGAGGTAGAAAATCAGAAGTCTCCACTACACACTATTACAGTGTTCCATGTGACTAAAAAATTCCAAATAAAGTCTTCTAATATGTCCTCAATGTGGTAAAAAAGGATGTAAGATCATAATCTTTACTACTTTAGCTTTTTTTTTTAAGGATTATGCCCTTAGATAAGCCTAAGAGCAATGTAAGAGATACCTCTCTTTCTCTTGCATCTTTATTTCTGAAAGTAACTGTAGGAGCCAGAAGTATAAACATTACAATTTATAATGTAATAGTTAATCTCCTCGAGCTTCTCTATCAGGTAAATGGAACTGGTACTTGGACATGAGCAGAGAGAGGCAGGTCCCTGAAAGGCAGGCAGATTTTTTACTTAGTGGTGCAGAAACGTTTAGTATGAAGTGAACATCATCAGAGGATTAATTACCTTTACCTTGGGTGTTTCCTACAGGTGCTGAAGTGGGAATTAGTACTTCGCGTATCCATGCACGTGGACCAGTGGGAATCGAAGGACTCTTAACTACGAAGTGGTTGCTGAGGGGGGACAATCATGTTGTTTCTGACTTTTCAGAGCATGGGAGCATGAAGTATCTTCATGAAAGCCTCCCTCTCCCTCAGAGAAATGCCAACTAAAAAAGCGTGGGAGAAAACCCGGGGTATGATTGTTTCCTGAAGATGTTCAGGCTTCAGGATAATCTCTGGTGAAGGAGTTTGTTTTTCATCTTCAGAAACATCATCCTTGGTCATTTTGCAGTACAATGAAGAAAAAATGATCCCACCAATGAGAATTCCCCCCCTCCTCCCCTTTCAGTTTCCTTAGACAGTATCTGCAAACTGACCTCACTTCTCCCAAAGAAAGATTTTTTCCAAATCGTACAGGTAATGTGAGGAATGATTTCAGTATCGACTACATTGCTTTTTTATCCCAGTTCTCACTGTAGCAAATATGTTTGGTGGTGGAGCTTAATTTTTTTTTCCTAAGTTTTGCTTTATTCAGGTATCCGTTCTGGAGAATAGACTCAGTAGTTCTGGTTTTGAGGGGGTTTTTTTATCAGTCTTAGGATCACGGCATCTCTTGAGGGCCGAAAACTTAATGCTTAAGTTCTTTTTATTTGATCAGTCTTGAGATAGCGGGACAGATGTTCCAAATGGTATAGTAAGCTTTTGACCAAGAAGCCTTTTATATCTAATTCTTTGTATTGTTGACTGTTGTAGATAAATAAGATAATTGTCTCCTACATTAATTTTGTTACTTATTTGTATAAAAGGTTTGTTTTTCTTTGGTTTTATATAAAACTTACTCCAACAGCACTTTGATGATGGCTTGTTCGGAATGAAGCTCTCTGTCAAAATTTCATAACAACCAAAAATACCAAAAAAATAATCAAAGTACTAACGGCTCTCCACCTGCACAAACACTTCCCGTGGTGCACGCAGCCCCGCCGCACGGCTGGTGGCCAGAACTCCCCGCCGGCTGCAGCAGGTCCCGCTCTCAGTTAGGTGCTGCCGGGGGCTCCTGGTGTGCTACTGCCCCGGGAGGGTGCGTTCCCTTTCCTGCCTGCTGCTCTCCCCTGCCGTCCTGGCATGGGTGGCAGACGCGCCGTGCGTGGGATCCGGTGCTGCTGCACCCCTTTCTCGATCACGGGGCCATCACAACGGGGCGCGGGGTGCGCCTCCCCTCTGAGCAGAGGCCGAGGGCCAGCGGCCATGGGTGAATGAGTGAGACGCCTCGGTAGGTGTGGATGGCTCCTGTTTGCTGAAGGTGGCACGGCAGGGGGGCTCAGATTGGCACCAGAGGGGTCGCAGCACAGAAGCTACGAGGGGGCTTTGCCTGCTCGCGAGGGCCGTGCGCTCAGCCCCGGCTGCACGGACGTCCGCCAGCGGGTGGGCCCCAGAGGAGGGCGGTGGTACTGGGGCTCGCCTGCCTGGGCTTGCTGGTGAGTAGCAAGGAAGATGGCTTCAGAACCCCGTTCCTCCAAAGTGAGGGTGAGGGAAGGATGCAGAGGGAGGAGGGGGCAAAATTGGGAATTACAGGGAGGGGTTTAAAGTCAGTGTAGGGGAGAGAGCTTCTTCAGGAGCAGTTCCCCTGCAGCAGATCAAGGGAGCAGGTTAGTTCTCAGCACGATGTGAGGACTGTGCCCAGGAAGGCAGTTCCAGCATGTGTCTATGTTGTGTAAACTCTTTTTAGTCTGTCTTCTGCGTTGCACACTGTACCTTCCTCACGTTTTGATGTCTCCATGGCTCTTTGTGGTGACTTGGCACTTTGGTAGCCCTCCTGCAAGTCTCAAGTGCATTGCCACATCAGCGTAGTGCCTGTCGAGCCTTTCTTGTCTTGCAATTGCAGCTTAAGGTGTGGATCTGTCTCGTGCCTGTCATATTGTAGATGTTGAGTGGTCATCTTTCACAGTGGTAAACCAGGTGGTGCCTTCAGTTCCACTTCTGTGAGTTCTCCTTTGACAGAGTTGTCTCCGGGGATTGCATCCCCGTGTCCATAACAGTCTTTTGTCTTAAAGCTTGGCTTCTTGCTCATCCATCATTCTGCTTTTGATGGCTCTCATCCACATCTCCGCTGCAGCAGTCACCACTTTCCGGGGCTGCTGTAGAGCACCTGCACTGTGGTGGCACTGTTGGACCTCTCTGCTGGTGGATGCCGTACTCCCTGTGGCAGTCATTGTCACTCGTGCGCTTATCGCATCTCACCAGCGCTGGCCTGCGGTGTTTGGTGTCCGTGTCACAGTTGGAACTGCCCTGCCCAGGGCTGTAACAATACTAAAGATGGGGTAGCACTGCCTCAGGGTGGTGTGGTAGTATGTTGGTCTGTCTAGATACTTTTGGCAAAGACCATACAGTTCATCTCTGGGCTGTAGACAGCTGGCACAGTTATCTTCATTTTGTTTTGAGGGTGTTGGGCTCTGGCCTTCAGGGAGCAGTAGTTTGTGTGGTAGTGGAGTGGGCTGGGTCTTGAATGTGTCTTGGCTCTTACAGGTGGGGCTCAATATCTGGGTTCTTTTAGCTGTGTTAGTATAGAGTAAGCTAGACCTGGACAAAGTCAATATTTGATAGATCTTGTTGTGGATTTCAAAAACAAAATGCGTATTTGAATGCTCAAGCCTTTCTAAAGAATTTTGAAAGCCTACAGACTTTTTTAAATAAGGCAAAAACTCCTTTTAACTGCCCACTTGCCTGATGAATTCTTTGGTCAAAGCCTGGAATTCTATTTTTCAAGGTTTGGAAAAAAGCTGCAATAGAAAGCCTTACAAAAAATGCTTTGTGTTGAGTGTGAAGGAATGAGAGCGCTGATCAGGTTTTATTTAACTGTAAAGGTTCATAAAAAAAATTAAGTAATTTTTTTTCATTACAGTTTACTTTGCAAGTGCACTTCTTTTCATCCAGGAAAACACTGTTTAGTAGATAGAAAGTTGCTATTTTTCCATGTTGTGTCGACAAAATGGAATCGCCTTCAGAGTTTCTAGTCTCTTGCAGACTGAGACAGCCTGGGAATTAATCTGTGGGTGATATTGCGTAGCGGTGTAGAACATTTCACTTTAGATTGAAATCCTGTTCATATTATTGGAATTCTCTGGTGAAAGTTTGGTCAGTGTAATTTCCTAAGTCAGCTGTGATTTCTAAATACCTTATAAGATTTTAAGTTAGATGTATTTAATGCCAGAGACAAAATTGTGCCTAATCAAAATGTAAATTGAAACATTTTAGTGGTGTATGTTACATGATGCTAATATACAAAGCAGTGTTAGTGTTCTAAAACATTCTTACAAGAATGTTTTCATCCCTTTTTTAATGTTAAAGGGCAGTTCTCTGAACTAGATTAAGGATGTTTTCAGTCATCTCAAGAGATTTAAATACAAGTAACACAAATAACAAGTAACACAAGCACATGTTTAAGACAACTACAGAGGTAAACAAGCTTTGTGGTCATTTCGGAAATCTTTTTGTATCCAAACTCCTGAGCGGGAAGAAAACATTGCTGAAGCTTCTGCTAAAACAGTCTGTACGGTGAAGAATTACTGCGGGGTAAATTACATGTAAATGCAGTACTCCTAATGCTTTAAATGCTTTAAAATGCATTACTCCTAATGTAAATGCTTCAAAGACCCGAGCAAGCACTTTCCTTTCGTTCCTGTGCCCCTTGCGTATTTATAAGGAAACCTGCTGCAGGGCCAGCAACTCGGGGTACTCCTATATCATTTTATAGCTGCAGCTCGACACCTTTTACCAGCAGGGCGCATCTCGGAGTGCGGGGCTCGGCCCCGTCGTTGCCGGCGGTGGGCGCGGGGCCGCCATCGCCGGGGGCGATGCTGAGGGCTCGCTGAGGGCTCGCACCATGGCGGGCGCGGGCGGGCCGGCGGCGGCCTCGACCACCTCGGAGTCTTACACGGGCCGCTGCTCTTCCACGCCGGGCGTGGGAGGGCGGGCGGAGCGGACGCCCCGCTACACCCTGGGGCTTCTGCAGACACCGCACAGCTCAGAGAGCACCGGGGGCTCCTCCAGCGGCGGGGCACGGCCGGGCGGCTCCCGAGGAGAAAGCCTGGCAGGTGGCCGGGCCGCTGGGAGCAGCGCGGTGAAGCCGGTGGTTTCCGAAAGGGGAGGTACGCTCTCTGCCCGGGCTTTACCTGTTGATCCTCCTGCTCTCTTTGCTCGGGTCGGGTTCCGAAAGAGCTGTTAAAAGCAGTGCTTACTGAGAGATGGGGCAGCAGCAACTAACCGGGATAGCGACCTTTTTCGTTTAGCCCGTCAGAGCAATGGAAATCGTTCCTTGCACTTCTTTAAAGAACTCTCTCTTATTTTCTTTAAGATAGTAGTAGCTGAGTTTTCTGATGGGATCAATAAACGTGTCTGAATTGCACACAGTGGTTGCTTTACAGGAGAGAATCGAAACATGTGTTATGAGCTTTGGATTTGTGTTTGATTTGTTGGTTGTTTTGGGAGTTTTGTTGGGGGCTTTTTTGTTTTGTTTTGCCTGGCCTTTGAAATGGTTTTAAGTGCCTGTCGGTCCCCATGTGTGGTAAGAATGTTGTGCTCCTGCAATGTAATACTGCCATCCTTCACAAAAATCTGTCAAAGTCTGTATCTTGGGCAGCAAAAAAAGTTGAAATTGAGGTGTTATCAGACGAAAAGAAACTATGAAAAGAGTTGGAAATTATTTTAACATTTGCTGCAATTAATTCTGTTGTACATATATCTCCATTATGTAAAAATTGGAAATTAGGTAAAATGGGTTTGGGTAATATATATGATTACTGAGAAATCCTAAAAAAAAACCCAAACAGAATGCTAATTTGAATAGGACATGACTTAAATGTTAGGTTGAGAAATACCTGTATATGGTTTGATTCATCTGTTCTTTGAAATGGGTGGTTTTCCCCTGTTATGCCAGATTTGGTACTTCTACAGGAAGTCTCTTCTGCCAAAATTCTGAATGAACTTACACCAAAATCTAAGTGAATGCTATTTTAAAAAATGTTTCAGTATGCATTGCAATGCTAATGTGTCCACTCTTTAAAACATCCCCAGCCAAAGAGTCTGAGCTAATATTTTTGTCACTTGCCACAATTTTAAGATTGAAAAACTACAAACCAAACAAACACAAAGAAAATCCCACCTCACTGTCCAAAAAACCCTAACAAACCCTAGAACCCCAGTACTGTAGGTGTTTTTGTAGCAGCCAATCTTGATACAGAGTCATGCAGTTAATTGGTCATCTAAAAACAATACTTATTTTGTCTTGTGTGTCAGTTTTTAATATAAGAAACAGAAACATTTGTGTTTGTGTGTTTTGTAACACCTGGAGTTTTTTAAATGGGTCTGCTGTTTGTATTTTCATCCTTTTTTTAATGTTAAAGAGCAGTTGTCTAAACTAGATTAAGGATGTTTTCAGTCATCTCAAGAGATTTAAAAACAAGTAAATTACTTAAATAATTTATTGGAACTTAAAAGTGTTCTGAGACAAAGATACTTTGCAGGATTTAAAAATGTAGGTAGATCTTAAATACATGTGTAAAAGAAGCTGCTTTTAACAAATACATCCCGGATTACTGTATGATTTCTGAGAGTTGATCCCCATAAATTCAAAGAGTTATCATTCCCAAGTGGTTCTTTGTTTTCTTTTATTGTCCTGTTTTTTAAATTGAATGCTCATTTTTTAAAAAAGGTTTTCATAAACACATGTGAAGTTTTAGGTAATTATTTTTCAAATGATGGGCAAATGTGAGATAAAGTTGATTTATAATATGGTTTCATAAATCGAGAATTCATTAGAATATGAAATGATTCCTCGTAAAGTGACTTCTGTTGTATTATTTCAGTTTAACAATGTAAATAATAATTTTTTTATTGGCACTGCAGGTAATCTCATTGTAGAAAATAATCGTATTGATGCAAGCTTGTTTTCAAAGTAGTCTGACTTTATTTCATTTTATACTCTGGAGAGCTTTCATAGAATGACATTTTGTTTGGATATCTCTATTTCTGCTGATAAAAAATTAAGTTTTCTAAGCTGGTTTTCATATATTGCTTTCTGAATAAAAATTTGTTGTTTTCATAATTTACTTATTTCTCTCTCCCCTCAGAATCATATTTTGGGGACAAAAGTTCTTGTGTAGAAAATGCTAACACATTGAATCTCACGAGTTCCTCCTCCGTGCGAGGCCTGAATAGCTCATGTATAGGAAAAGCACCTCTCTCTTCTGGTAGATCTGGTTGCAGAAACCATACCCCTCTTATGGGATATTCGGGTAAGATTAACAGCTCTTAGAGGAAACAGTCCAACCTACATTTCTGACGTTGTTTTATTAAACAATTTAATTTTTAATGTGATATGTTAAGATACTAAAATACATTCAAAACACAATGGGGTTTTGTACCATAGAGCATACTGCTGAGGAACAATACACCAACAAAAAAACACTACTTTACGTACTGAGATGATGTTTTGGTATTGCATCCTCTTGCTACTTACTTTGTGTTCATGTCTGGATTATCAGTGTAGTTAGAATTCAGACTTTTTTCAAGTTGTCCAAAATCAAATTATGTTTGTGGACATTTGGACATGTAGTGTGGTCACTAAAGAGGCCAAATTCATGACATCTCTAATCAGGATTTGTTTTTAGGCTTGTAATGCATCATATATAACATAATTCTCAAGTTTCTTGATGAAGGTTTTATGTGTTTTATGTTGACGTGTTCAGCAGTGTAGAACACTGGTTCTTCAGAACACCTACACAGTAGCTGATGGTACATTTTGCAGTGCTTCGTATGAGCAAAATGGTGTTACAGGGTAATGATGCCTTGTGCCCTGTTATGTGTCATATGTGCTCTGATCATGCAAAATTAATGGGATTTAAAGTTCTTTCCCAGTCTGACTAATCATTATCAGTCTTTAGTGTTCTTAAAGACTGAACTGATAATGATTCTTTCATGCCTCTGTGTATTTGTTTATCCTTGCTCTGTCGTTTGTGATGCTCCTTGATTTGTCTGTCATTGATCTGCATTGAATGTAACTGAATATATACGTGTTTTACAGTTGCATCCTCATCTTCAGTTTCTGCTCATACTGTTGCATCGGTTATTGTAGCTGTAGTAGAAGGAAGAGGCCTTGCCAGAGGTGAAGTAGGAATGGCCAGTATAGATTTAAAAAACCCTGAGATTATATTATCACAATTTGCGGACAATACAACTTATGCCAAGGTATTTTATGGCCTAATTTTTGTGACTAACTTTCTTGAAAAAAGATTATGACTAATAGGAAATTAAATTTCTAGTTTGAGATTTCTCAAAAGCGCAAGTAACAAGTGCTAGAAAATGTGCCATGTTGAAAAGACTGCTGTTTTCCTTACTGTGCCTTGGATATTAAAGAGGAAAGAGTGTTTTTTCAAAAGAAACATAGCCTTTCTGCAAAATACACTGTTTGTGGGACTGAGATGCCTCATTTTGAAGAGCATTGGGCAATATATGGTAGTAGAACTTGCAACTATTCTTCATCAGGCAAAACAACTCTAAGAACAGAACTGCATAAATGTGTGTGTGTGAAAGAGTAATTATAGTTCTGGTGTAGGTTTCATAAATATTTTATCTCAGTTTGAAATGAAATTCACTCAAATTACAGTCAACACTGCATATTCTACATCAGTTTGGTGAGTAATCTCTGGTTTATGCAGCAACAGCATTAGTGAAGCATTTATTTCATGGTTTTGTTGTAGTTATGCATGCTAGAAAATAACGTGGCTTATAACATCTTTACAATATTCAAAGAAACGAAAGCTCTATTAGGACAGTAAGTAGCTCTGTCTCAGGATATACACAACCATCAAATCTGTTCACTAAAACAGGTGTTGTATAATGTCGTTGTGCAGTGTATATTGTACAACATTGTACATTACAGTTGTGTAATGTACAATTTTGTATAATGGGTTTCTTTGTTTTGTTTCATTTTTTTAAGCATTTGTGCTTTTAAAGCCTGTTCTGGTCTTAACACACATAGCTACATATTGAACATCCTTTGTAATTGCCTCTCAGACCATGGTCAGATTGTTCATTGTTTTCCTGCCTTACCATTATAAAAGCTGGTGTTTTTATTTGTACACATATGTTCCTAATTTTCCATTTAGATCACTGATGCTAGTGTACAACTGCTTTTCCCCTAATATGGGGAATGTCCTAACAGCCTAGTTTCTTGCCTTAATCTCTCACACCTTTAACAATTTGTGAAACAATTTATGTCACCAGAGGTTTATGTCCATGGAGGAGACAGAGGAGTCCTGTACCTTTTATTCTTGAACAAAGGGAGAGGCAATGGGGCATTTCCCTATGGGGTCTCTCAGATTGTTGGAAGACTGCAGCCCCCTTGGCTGCAGAACCTTTGCCCATTCCCTATTGGCTGAGGTACCTGGGAGGTACAGACTTCCCGATTTGCCTGCTAAATGTGCCCCTTAGTATGCTCCCCCTGTATAACATATGATACATGACCATTAAAATTAGCTTTAAGTCCCCCCTGGGTGGGGAAGTTAATATCCATAAGCCTATTAAGTCTTTGTTCTTCTTGAAGTTCGGGAGTTGAGCATGACCTTGGCTAAGCAGCAGTCCGTGTCGATTAGTAACATCTTTTGAAATTAGTGGTTTGTCCTGTTACTTCCTTACCTACAAGTCTCTGGCCCTATCTGCAAGCAGATTCACACAATCTGTTTGTGTGAATGAAGGACATTCATCTTAGTACTTTCAACAATTCTGTCTTATCTGCTGATCAGCTGTTTTCTTACCCTCTCAGAATCCATGCTTTGCCTCTCATTGGTATCCAGCCTACTGTATTTTCTCTTTCTTGTGCATGCTTTTGTTTTTGAATGTTATGCAAATAATTTCAAGGAAGTTTTCTCGTATTCTTTAAGTTCTTCAAGATTTGCTGAACTGTGGTGGCACTGGAAAAAAACTTCCTAGTGGTTAGCAGATATTAAGAGCAGTGACAGGCCTCCCACCCCAAATGCCTTTAGATGATTTATTTTGTGTATTTTTTAAGCTTGTTTACGTTTTCGTTGAGACATCATATGTCCCTTCTTGCACATCTTAACTTCTAGAGCCGTTATAATACAGTCTGTTTTTTCATCTTTCTCCCTTGAGAATTTGTGAATGCTGATATAAATGAACAGAAATGCATAGAATGCATAGTATTGTTTGTCCTTTCTAATGCAGTAGAAAAGCATATAGTTTACTAAGAAGCCCTACAGGGCATGTGCATAATGTAAAGCTGGTAAAATATGCACATTTTTAGTCATGTTGATACTGAGATGAATGTTACTAGCGGAGGTCAAAAAAAAAACAAAAAAAAAAAAAACAAAAACCCTGAAAAAACTAGTTTAAATCAAAAGATAAGTAGTATTCAGTAGTATTGCATTTCTTCATCATCCAGAGCACTGTTAACGTTCCAGCCGCATGCCCGGAAAGCTGCTGTCTGTTGAAACAAGTCCTTCTCCCTCATCATAGCCGTGGAATATAGTTTTGGATATCTTCTCTTGCTTCAATGGCAAGCATGATTCTGTGTTCAAATAACAGGGGATAAGCTCTTTTGTTTGCTTTTAATTTAGTTTTGTGTATATTTAGAGACATATGAATTTGACTCATTATTGTAGAAGTTAGCAGAAAATTTGGAACTCAAACTGATTCTAAAATACACAAGTTCTGTATTTTGCTATTGCTGTTCGTTATTGTCTAAAATATTTTAGATTATATAATTCTTTTATTGAATTATTTTGAATTTTTTGTTCAGGTTATTACTAAACTCAAGATTTTAACACCACTAGAAATAATAATGTCAAATACTGCTTGTGATGCAGGGAATACAACAAAATTGTTCAGTCTGATAACGGAGCATTTCAAGGTAAGATCTGAAATTTCATTCAATGTTTTAGAGTTCTTGTTGATCACTTTTATATGATGGTAGATTTGAGAGTTTTACACAACTTCTAAAATCTTAAGCGCAGGCAGATTTTGTTTTCTGTGAGGTTCAGGTCTAATTTTAGAATGGTAGTGAATAAACGAAATGCAGCTACCATACTGCTACTTTTAATACTGACAGTTACAGAGATAGGTAAATTGCTAATGACAGCTGAAAGTTTTGAATTTGTGGCATTGGATAATTTGAGTAATACCAAACCTAGGAAAGATAAAGAAATTAAGAAGTCAAGCATTCTCCTTTGCTTGTCCCTTGTTCTCTCAACCTGATAAGTCAATGGGGCTGATGTGTCATAGAAGAGGAAAAAGAGCACTGTCAGGGTAAAAGAGGACGAGATTAACTAGTATAAGTAATATATGAGTATTAAATCCTCAAAACCTTTAAAAAAACTATTGATTACTACCTGAATTGCTTCATGCCTACAGAGCTGATGGCTTCTTCATGAGTGCTCTTCTACTTCCTGACCTCTCTCCTCTTTTTCTCACCTGAATCACTTGTGCATCACACACCTTCAGTTACATTGACCTGCTTGTGCTAGTAAGCTAGAATGAATACGTCTGTGAAGACAGGTTGCAGAATCAGTTGATAGATTTCTTGGAAACATGTATCACTAGAAAAATACAGAAGTCTCTCTGATGTAACTTTTAAAACGATTTGCTTTCATCCCCATCTCTACAGAATGTGACTTTTACAACAGTCCAGAGAAAATACTTCAATGAAACAAAGGGTTTGGAGTACATAGAACAATTGTGTGCATCTGAATTTAGCACCATTTTCATGGAAGTCCAATCAAAGTACGTTTAAATAAGGAAAAGCATACTGTGTCCAGATAAGTTTTTAACAAAATCATTTTATGTACTCATTACATGTCTGTGTCATGTTGCAAAAATTAGCAAATCGTAACAGACCTGTCTTTTTATTTTGCCCTCCAGTGTTTCTGATGTATCTAGAAATGTAAATAGAAAGCCTTTACATAGTTGGGTGGTTTTTTTATTTTTCACACTTCATCTTTTTCATTCTTTCCTTAAGGATACCTTTCCAGAGCTATGACTGCCTTTCTTTCTGGCCTCAGCAAGCATTTTCTACATATCAGCTATTTCAGGTGTTGATACTTGGTGACCAGGGTCTTCAAGTCACATGTGTCTGTTCACAATACCAGCAATATAGTGCAGGCTGTCAAGTGTACAGAAACTCAGACATTTATGAATATTTGATTTGCATTAATAAATGTTCACTTGACATGGGTTTATGCATATTTGAAATATACTGCTTTTTCAGTGCTATCAATCGCAGTAGTTTTGCCAAGCCACAGTAGTCTGAATGTTATTTCTGTAGTGAACTACTTTTGTGGTATTTCAATAGCAGTATTAAACATTCATAAAAGATTGTTTCTTTTCAAGGTATTACTGTCTTGCAGCTGCTGCAGCTTTGCTAAAATACGTTGAATTTATTCAAAACGCCGTTTATGCCCCTAAATCACTCAAGGTGCGTTTCCAGGGGAGTGAGAAAACAGCCATGATAGATTCATCATCAGCACAAAATCTCGAACTAGTGATCAATAACAGAGATTCTCGGTAAGAATAGCTTTTCCAAGTTATGTTTTCATAAAGATGGATTTTGCTAAGTTTCCTTGACATTTGTGTCAAAGAGCTGACCGTTATATTTAGAAGCTCTATAACCATTTAAAAAAAATATTCTGATAGAGAAATATGTTATAATTCAACACAAAATTTCTAGCACAGGAAATCCTACAGTGAATTGTTGGAGATGATGCATAATCATCTTTACATTGATGTGTATGTTTTATTCAGACTTTAAAACGTTATTTATGCAAAATTTGACAGACTGTGAAATGAAAGAGGCAGTATTTCTGCAGGTTTCTTATGTTGGATTAAAACACTTACCTTTTACTCATTTAAAACAAGATACATGCTTCAGCCTTGAAAGGTTGTTTTGTTTTCTTTTAGATCTAATAGTGGGAAAGAGAGTAATTTCTATAAGGATGGGAATGTGCGGTGTGGTACTTGAGTGCATGGTAGTTTTCCACATTGGGATCAATGCTTGGAGCATTTCCTTCATCGGGAGTTAGTTGCCTCATGGGCAGAAGAAACTTCAAGGCTTACCTTCTTCAGGCTGTTACACTTCTGGTTAGCAAGAGAAATACTTGGAACTTGTGTTTTTCTGCCTGTTGGGTTCTGAGATCCACCTCGGTTTTGATGTCCACTTAATCACCCTGTTATAAAAAGGGGAGCCTGGAGATTCCTCACTCTCCAAGTACTGTTCATAAGAGCTTTCCCCTTGGGGAGATGCAGTAGAACTGCAGAATGACTTGCATAGGAAGGTACTTTTGAAGGAATATTTTTCTAAAAAAAAATTTTTCTGTTCCTAATTTCACAGATCGTTTTGAGAGGAAGGTGGTTACAGGAGGAACTGAGCAACAGTAAACTGCTTTAAGTTTCTCTGGGATTTTTTTTTAGCATTATTGATGCAGAATTTTTGCTGATTGAGTGGCAAGTTTGAATCACCCAAAGTTATCTATTTTATTACATAGCTCTTACCCCTGAAGCCTGGTTAGATATCTTTGCATTCGGTATCAGCAGGTAAAAGTTAATTGTACGGGCACACACCAGAAATACGTAAGTCAAATTTGTGTGCCAGTCTTAATTCTGGAGGGACTTGTCTCTCTTCATTTAACTGTGCAGGGAAGTAAGTCCTCAGCTGCCTAAAGATAGGTGCTGTGGATACTCTCCCAAATGTAGAGTCCCACTTAAGTGTTGTCATGAGTTGCATCGTATGATAAATGCACCCTTAATACAACTGGGTTTGAATTTCTCCTCTTTTTTTTTTTTTTTTTTTTTTATTCTCTTGACTATTGCTTTGCTTTTTTATACCATGATATTTCAGGGTGTTTCTGCTCACTCTGTCTATCTGTATACCTACCTACCTACCTTTCTATTTTCATGGTTTTGATTTTGTGTACTTGTATCAGATTTCTTCCTGTTCCAAGTTCTGGTTTAAATCAAAATGTTATTATGGCCCCAGTATTTAATCGGTCTTCTTCCAGTCAGTAGCATAGAAGATTTCAGATTTCTAAAACTGTTCAACTGTGTAGTAGGTGTAAATATTATAGATGGCTTATTCTACATGGATGCAATCACCCTTAAGTGTGAAATCCTGGGATATGTAACATGTAAAAGCCATAAAGATGAAATTAATACTTACAAATTATAAGCATGTAATTTAGCTCCTGTATTGACTGAAATATGTTCTTTAAAAGAATAAAACCAAAAATTATTTCTCTTTTTTACTTTTAAGTGTATTTTAAATTATTTTCAGAAATGTATTTAAAGTAAATTGTTCTGATTAGTATTTGATCTCTGATTATAACTTGATAATTTGCCTCCTTTTGTAGGGTTGGTTTGTTCATTTTTAATTATTTGAGAGGGAAAATGTGAACTTTATCACTGCAGTAGCAATGGAATACTAATACATACTATGAATAAAATACTAAGTACAAATGTATTTCTATACTTATATAATTGAGGGCAGATATTGTGTTAAATTACATTGAATTATCTAGCTTCCTAAATTGCTGTTTGTATAATATACATGCCAATATACATGGCAAACACGGACATGCTAAGCGTGCCAACGCATGCCTCAGATTTATAGGATACTCTTGCCTGTAAATGTCTCCTGACACTTGCCATCCCTTTTTTGGTGCATATATTCTTCACATCTATTTTATTTTCAAAGGAATGGTCACACACTTCTCGGTGTTCTGAATTACACTAAAACTCCTGGTGGAAGTCGAAGACTTAGATCCAATATTCTGGAACCTCTAGTTGATGCTGAAACAATTAACACAAGACTGGACTGTGTTCAGGAATTACTCCAGGATGAGGAGCTCTTTTTTGGTCTTCAAGCAGGTAGTAGTTTATTTTGTAACACCTAATAATATATTTATTTTTAAACATTTTTTTTCTAATAAGGACAAGTATGTAGTGTGACTCAGTATGTTTGAAAAGTATTTTTTAATAGTTTGTTAGGTGCCATAGTGAACACTTAATTTTTTGAAGTAATCTATATTATCATAGTGATACTTTTCTCAAGTATCTTACTTGGAAAAGTTGAATTTCTCTGATGAAGTATATAGAAATCTGTGAGCCAATAGCTTTTTAAAAGAGTTGGAATTTGTCTCTTTACCTCTATGGCTGGGTATGCATTATGTTTGACGTATACAAGTGTATATGATGTATACAAGTATATATGATGTATGTATGAAAAAGCAAACACATTGCTTAAGTAATACTTGCATATAAATATATTTTTCCTGTTGCTTCATAAAACATATTGTCTGGAGAAGGGTAAAATACAATACTAGAATTAGTCCACTTGAAACTGGATCATATAACCTTTATATGTGTCACAGGAGAAATGTGATTCAATCTAAGAAAAAAAGGTGTGAATTGACAGATGTCTACTTATACAATAATTACTGCATGTTTAGGTAGAGTAAGTTGTAAGTATAGTTATGACAAAATAGTTCAGGTACTAGCTATTTTGAAGCTAGGCTTTATCCTGTAAATAATTTGTGACAATAGAACGTAAGGAAAAGATTAGCAGTAGTATAGCTAAGTAATTGTGTGCTAAGTAATTAGCATAGCTAAGTAATTGTGCTTTCAAAGAAGATACATCTTCTTAAAATTTCAGTTTCCTTTCTAATGTGTATACTTTTGTTTTACAGTTATCTCAAAATTCCTGGATACAGAACAACTACTTTCAGTTTTGGTACAGATTCCAAAGCAGGATACAGTATGTTTCAAAATACACCTTGGAAAATCAATTATCTGTCTATTACATACAATATATAAATATGATGTCTATAATTCATCTTAATTTATGCAAATGTACTTCCAAAAATGTTTACTCTTTCATCTCTCCCCACCTTTATTCTTCATAAGTGTACATTTTATTCAAATGTACTCAGGTGACAGAGAGGAATTTTCTTCACATCACCATAAAAGGAAAAAGTGTTTCGTGACTTACAGTCCTAGTGACTGCTTTCTAAAACCGAGATTATTTTTTCATCAGACCTTGCCTCATAGATCAGTCTGTATGTTAACACATGTAATCCAAATATCAAAATGGAATAAATATATGTAGTTCACCAGTGAATCTTGGTTAAGACCAGATCCAGTTGTTAACTATAGTGAGCTTGAGGTTACTGAACCTCAACTTTGTTTCCACTAAGCATATTGAAACCATGGTGTTAACAGTTAGGTTTGCCTACTGTACTTGAGTTGGATATTTTTGCCACTGCTTTTGAAGTTGATGATACCTTATGTTTATGCTTGTGTGCCAGCATCTTAGATATAACTCTTTCACCTCTCAGTGTCTTCTCACATGCCGATTTACCTGCTTAGATAAAGGATTTGTCTAATTCTAATTAAAGAAATCAGGTACAGATTCAAATAGGACAGTAATAAATGCAGATGAATCTCTTTAATGGCGTAATCAAAACCCACAATGTTTACTGCTCCCAGCTTTCCTTGTAGAAATGTGTAACATGTAACTGAAACTGTCACACAGGATGCTTTTATGTATGTATAGGACCATGTACACCAGACATTACTACTGCAGTGTTTTCACCGTTGACTGGTTGCAGTATAGCAGAGTTTACTATTCATGAAACAGACATGCTTATTCACATGCTAGCTCAGTTGCTTTCAACAAATGCTGGATTAGGCAATTCAAGTATGTTTCATTCCTACTCTCCATAAAAATTGTCATTGTAAACCTTCCACCAGTCAGCAGATGAGATGCACATATGAGAAGCCTACAGTTTCAGTTACTAAATGTGTGTTCAGCATGAACATTCTCTCATCCTAAGGAGGCTGTCAGTCAACAGAATCACCAGGTTGGAAGAGTCCTTCAAGCTCACTGAGTCCAGCCCATGCCCTAACATCTCAACTAAACCATGGCACCGAGTGCCACATCCAGGCTTTCTTTAAACACATCCAGGGATGGTGGCTTCACCACCTTCTCCAGGCAGACAATTCCAGTACTTTAAAAAATAGGTTTGGAAAGATCAACTTTTTGTTAATAACTGCTCTCTCTCCAGGTTATGTCATGCAGTTACAAAGTAGTTAGGAAAAAGCATGAGTTTCTGGGAGGGGCTAATTGTCTTTTTTAAAAAAACATTCATATTCATTACATAAAAAATGTCTGGCACTTCAAGGGGACTCTAAAGGACGAAAGCCTTACACTACAAAAACTGCTTGATCCAATCTTGCTGAGATGTGGCACTTGAAAAATCATGTCAATGGTGAAATAATTTACTGCCTTTGGGCTTAAGTGTATCATATGCAGAGATTCACTTTTAATACTAGTTCAGTTAAAATTCCTGTAAGAACTAATTAGTTAAAGATCCATTCCACTACCACTTTTTCGTGTATGATCTTTTGATCTCTGATTCCTTCACGGCACTTAGACTCCATTATTTATTTGGAGATTAAATGCATTCTTCCATTCACGCATTTAGCACTGTTTAGTTCTGTCTTTTGCAAAAAACAACTTTATATGGCTGTAAGATAAGAGATGCCCTCAGTCACAAGAGTAAAGAGATATTATGTATGAATGAGAGAAGATTTCACATGGGGTCATGCTCCTATGTTCATGTGCTTATCTATGTTTATCGGTATTATTTTCTTAAAATCCTGTTGCACAGTACATATGTACTGCATTTGCTATGCCCTAATGTCAGCAGCAAAATTATCATGAGTGTTAATGGGGCATGCAGAACAAGGTTGAGGGTTTCTGTGAATGAAAGATTTCAAGAACAGTCATTATTGTGAGAAAAATTTTGAAATATTTACTGGATTTTTAAAATTATCATGTGAATAGATTTTTAAAGATGTACGTATATTAATCAAAGAGAGGTTAGCCAAACTGGGTTATGTTGTGTTTAACAGCATTAATGGAAAAGGTTGTGTGCTTCATTATAATACATAATGTATTTGCTTTGAAAAAGTCTACAAATTGTGTAGAGCTTGTATAGAGTTAAGTATAAATAGAAGATGAAAAGTTTTCACAGCTCGGGCTAGCAGGGTGTTCTCAGAGCCAGTCATCTGTTCAGACATAGGAAAATCTTAACTACTGATGGACAAATTATCACAGCAGGTGATGTAAAATTTAGGTAAACTTTTTTTGTGCAGACACGAAGTTGTCAAAGTGAGCTCGTGAAGTGTTTCAGGAATTTTCATGAGGAATGTGAGTTCTACTAGTTCTTAAGTATTTTTTAGAACAGTCACGCAAACATATCCAACATTCAGAAAATTTTTCAACAGGTTAAAACTGCTGAATCAAAAATAACTAATTTAATCTACCTGAAGCATACCTTAGAACTTGTGGAGCCTCTGAAAGTAAGCAGTCTTCATTTGTTGTTTTTTTTTAAAACAAAGTACAGATAATTTTGTCCTTATTTTTATGAAGTGCAGTTTATTAAATTTCATAGAATCTCAAGTCTGAAGGGATCGATAAAGTAAAAAAAGAATGTAATCACAGAATACAATACTGCCAACATGGTGCATTGATTTTTAACCCCAATCGGAAATACGCATTCGTGTCCGTACTGTGAAGAGCAGGAGTCCTGCTGTTACCTGAATAATTGATTATATAACAAAATTTAACTGAAACTCCTGCTCAGATTCCACAGACTATTTACACAACTGCTGATTAGCCTCACTGAATCTAAAAACTTTAAGTCCTTTAAAAAGGCTGTAGAAAGAAGTAACTGTCGTGTCCATATTTTAATCTTCAACAGGCTGCTTTAAGAAGTTGTAACGCCCAGCTGCTAAAGGCTTATTACAATTCTCTTGAAGATACAAGGTATTTATCATAATACTTAGCTACTGGGTTAGAAACTCTCATCCCAAAAGTGCCTGTAAGGTAAACGATGTTGCATCTTTGCTTGTTTATAGTTATGGGTATAGCTCAATTCTTCTGCTTAAAGCTGATTTTAATAGTCAGAAAATCTAATTTTCAACTAATGAATACAGAGATAAAAGAACAGAGCTAGCTGTGATACTGGAGTTGCAGCTGAACTGAACTCCCTTAGAAATAATTCTGAAAAGACAAGAGTAGTGGTTTCATAGAGTCTCCATACTAATGCAAAAATCAAATGTTGTGTATTTGAAAAAAATGAATATTTGAGAAATAATTTATCTCTCCCAAAGATGTGAATAGTTTTTTTAGTCAGACTTTGGTATAGTTGCCGTTCATTCTGAGGTGAAAATAGAAATGAAATGTAGTGTTCTGTTTTAACAGTAGAAAGTTTAAAAGTAGCTTCACTTATGTGTAATACTGCTACTTGTAAATTGGGGATGACACTGCAAGTAAAAATTGTAAATTATTATGTATCTAATTAGCGATATAACTGATATTGCAGGTTTGGAATTATACTTGAAAAGATTACAACTGTAATTAATGATGATACAAGATACACGAAAGGATGTCTGAGCATGAGGACCCAGAAGTGCTACGCTGTTAAGCCCAACATCAATGAATTCCTTGACATAGCTCGGAGAACGTACACGGAAATTGTTGATGACATAGCAGGTATTTCTAAACAAAAATTTGTATTTGTTTGGAGTTTAAAGTACATCGCACTGGACATATAGAAGCCATGTCATTATATGTGTTATAACCTTATCATATGTAAAAAGAATTTAGTATTGGTATGAATTGATTGTCATTGATAAGCAACTGAGATTCTCCATTTCTGGATAAAAACTCGGTTTTATTTTAATAAAATGGAATGATTATATGGTGATTCCTATATTCAAAGCTCTGTTAGTCCTTGTCCTCTTAAAATGCAAAAAAGTTGAAGTAATGGAACAGAATTACATTCTGCATAAAACATTAAAATCTTTGATTTAGCTTCTTTATTTAAAATATCTGAGTTCTTTGTTCTTTATATTTTAAGCAGTGTTGATCTATCTATCGTGGACTACCTTTTAGCCAAGGTATTAAGTGTTGGAAAATACAAACAAAATGAGTTTTGGCATGATGTGCCTTACTGGGTTTTAGTAACCTTCCTGTTCATCATTGTGTCAAAATAGAAGAAAAAAATTTCTTCTGAAATTGATTTCCCCTTTTTAGTATAAAACATTGATTTCTAGCTAAAGGACCATCTTAGTTTAGTCTATAGTCAGAAACCTAGAAGAGCATCAGAAATTTTAGCACCTGTCATATGTTATGAAGTTCCTGTTTTATTCTAATCCTACATTCATACGTAGTGAAAAATACAGATGGTACAGATGGTTTTGTATTTCTGAAATCTTCCATTAACAGTTTCCATCTTTGTGCCAGCTCTGGGGGGTGAGGTGGTGGGTGGGTGTATATGAATGTATCTAATTTGGGTTAAATGTTTGTATGTGCTATGTAGGTATGATAACGCAACTTGCAGAAAAGTACAGCCTACCAATGAAAACAAGTTTCAGCTCTGCTCGTGGATTTTTTATCCAGATGAATGCTGATTGTTCAACATTACCTAATGGCCAGCTTCCTCCAGAATTTACAAAGGTATCCATATAAAATACGTTTTAGCGTAGTATATTTGTATACTTTATTTATGATATGTAATACATTAATAAAGTACACATTATGCAGTAAGCAACAATAAAAATAATTTCAGCAAAGATATTTAGAAGTAAATGAAGTTTTAATTGGGTTGTTTTATATAACTATCCTATATTCAGTTATATAATCAAAAAATGTGCATGTGCATGCAATTATGTGTTGTGTAAGAATAAAGCTGTATATCTTGCTAATTGTTATTTAAATGGAATTTTTATTAAAAATTATATAGTAAAAATGAAACTGGGCATTGTTTATTCTCTTTTGTTTTCCCATATAGTTCCCGATTTGGTTTTTAGAAGCTGTTTTTCCTTCTGATAATAAGGCAAGCTCTTATTGTTGGTTTCATTTTCCCATAGATCACAAAAATTAAAAACACATATAGCTTCACTTCAGCAGATTTAATAAAAATGAATGAAAGATGTCAGGAGTCCCTGAGAGAAATATATCACATGACCTACTTGTAAGACCTGTTAAAACTATTTAATATTTGCTAAGTACGTTTATTTTCTCTAATTATAAGCTAATTACATGGCTTATTAAAGCTATCTTTCTGTTAAGTTATGGCTATTTACAGAAATAGTCTAAAACAACACTGTTCAAGTGTATCTCCTGAGACAAAAAAATCAATGCATTAATTGTGTATTGTATTAAACATGATTGCAAATATATTGGCATTTATTAATAGAAATGGTCATCATGTAAAATTTTTATGGGTGAATTATCTGCAAAAAAAGGCGTGATGAATGCATTAGTTTTGCATCAGTAATGCAGAATTGCTACTTTTAGTCAGTTCTTTGTATTTGGAGTAGAACTGTCTATTTCTGTATCTTGTCCTTACTGCATGTCATGTTGATGTCCTCTCTGATTCACAGCTTAGTAAGTGTAATGTTACGTGTCAGTTGAATGGAAATCCTTTCTAGCAACCATGTAAGGTATTTTTAACATGAAGGTCTAAGGGAATTAGAGTCTCATTCACATGTTAATAAAACATACTTGATTCCATAGCATATTTTTAGTTTATTCTTGGTGTGAAGCTTTCATATGAGCTGTTGGTATTTGAGGTATGTGTCTTGTGTCTGATCAGCAGAATGTTAGCTGAGATGATGGTACAAGATCTTAATTTACTTCAAAGAAATTGATACATTGCTCACATCGGGTAGACATGATTGCGTTTTATGTGTGACCTTTTATCCTAATGTACGCAGTATGAACATTATAGTTCCTTTATTTCTGCAAGTTGTATAAAGTGACAGGATGTGCCGTGCAACAGCTAAATCAGTGTCTTATTTCAGAATAGTGTGTAAACTACTGAATGAGATCTATGAACACATTCATTGCCTATACAAGCTGTCTGACATTGTGTCTATGCTGGATATGCTGCTTTCATTTGCCCACGCCTGCACGCTTTCCGATTATGGTAGGTTTCTTTTTTGGTTCTGTTATGGGCCAGATAAAGACCCTTCTGATGGAGAATAACCAGGCTGTTTTGTCTGGTTCCATTTCTTTTTCTGTGCTTTTACTGTGTTTTCAGTTTTATGCTGATGTTCTTTCTGCTTCCATTCATTGAAATTAAATTCTACTAATTAGCTGCCGTAAGCTTTCCCAGTCACTCTTCCCAAAACAGATGGTTTAAACAACCTCGTTCAAAAGTGTGAAGTGTATGGACATTCTCTGTTTACGCTTTTTTCCGTTCCATTAAGGCTTGTTCATAAAGAGGAGCCATGTGTGATTGTTTCAGAAAAGAACTGTATTCTGACAGAAATCCATAGAGATAGTTCCAGCATCAAATGGATCTTTGTAGGCATGGTACATTCCCAAATAATCAATATGATAACATATAACAAAAAATAGAAGGAATGCTGCTTTCTTGTTTACCATGCAAATACAGGGTACCTGTGTAGAAGTAACAGAACTCCACAACCCTTGTACTTTATAGAAATACTTCAGCTCTTTGCATTTTTATTACTGGAGTCCAGCTCTACTTACTAGGGAACAAAACCACAGAAGGTTTATTTAGAAATAAAGTTTTAGTTATGGGTTTCTTTTTATAGTCATAAATCATGAAAGTTTGCATGGTAGTCAGAATCTGTACCTTAAAGTGGCTTGTAATTCTTCCCAAGAGCTCTGCTCTGGAAGAATTAACTTTTATTTCAAAACATACTAGTTTAATAATGTAAAGGTTCCCTTACTAACTCCTCAGTGTTTTACATCTTTTTTTCTCATTTAGTTCGTCCAGAATTTACCGATACTTTAGCAATAAAGGAGGGATGGCATCCCATTCTTGAAAAGATAGCTATTGAAAAACCTGTGTCTAACAACACATACCTGACAGAGGGCAACAATTTTGTCATTATTACAGGACCAAATATGAGTGGAAAATCAACATACCTCAAACAGATTGCTCTCTGTCAAATTATGGCACAGATTGGTGAGTAAGAATGTACAATGTTAATCATCTTCTGCACCACATTTTTTTTCTGATTAAAAATATTTATAAAGTTGAATGATTTAGCTTCCGGAATAACATTTTATCTAATTAAATATTAACAGGTAATTTTTAGTCCATTTTCTTCTACCAGCTCTTGTGTTGCTGACAGAGGCAACTGTAAGGTTTTTCATCTGCCACTGGAAACTCCTGGGGCCCCATCTGTGTATCTTGAAGTCTCCCTAGTCTATCTTCAGAGAAGCACAGTTGCATGCCCTAGTTCTTTGGAGCACCATAATCCAATTTAGCACCTTATGTTAGATTGATAGTGAGTGTCCTTACCAGTGTAAGTATGCTTACAGACATAAGGCAGGTGTGTTAGTCATCCAGAAGAAACACACGACCTTGAGCATACCCAAGTTACATAGAGAAACATGTTTCTAGACAAGTACAATTAATAGATAAATAATAAACTCTTCAAATAAAAGTAGTAACAAATATGGCATGGTTCTGTTACTAAGGTTACAAAAGGAAACCAACTATTTTTAAAGTCTGACTGAGACTCACTCCTATATTCAGGAATTCCTCATGACTTTTTTCTTAAAAGTAAATCTGGTAGCACAAGTCAAAGACCTAACTCTATTGAATGAAGCTACTTAGCAGTGGAGGATAACATTTATCCATCATGCATTTGTGGATTCAGTCCCCAGTAACTGCAAGTTCTTGAGGAATTGCTCTCAAAGACATGAGTTTAATATTAATAAAGCAGACTGTGAAGTTTTTGGCAAAAGCTTCCTGTTATTTCCTGTTCGGTAAAACTGCTATGCTTTGAAGACTGATAAAGGCAACATAATCTTGATTTTGGGAAACTGACGTTTCTTGGGATTAGTACATCAGTGGCCACCGAAATGTAAAACAATCCTAGAGTTCATTGTTTATTTTCTGCATCCCTTTAAACTGATAAACACCTTCAGACATATGATTTCTTAAAAGTTTCACTGATAAGCTTCTTTAATTATCCTATCTATATAATAACTTTTTGCTTATAAATTAATGGTAGAACGTAATTTTACAAAACTTCATCAAGTAAGATGCATTCTCTGCTGGCCACAAAAACCAAGCGTAAAAGTAATTTTTTTTCCCAGTGACATATTCAGGCAAATGCCATAAGTGATGAGAGAAACTTGTATTTTACTTGCTTTGTAGGTTCTTATGTCCCAGCAGAGTATTGTTCTTTCCGAATTGCAGAGCAGATTTTTACCAGAATAGGTATGGATGATGATATTGAAACAAATGCATCAACATTCATGAAGGAAATGAAAGAGGTATGAAATATAGCTGTCCAGGTCTGAGTCCTATTTTTACTGTTAAACTAATAGAAATTGTACTAGTATATTTCCACTGAAAGAGTGTACATTGAAAAACAGTCAAAAATTCAGCCTTCATCTCTTTTATGATAAACCACAGGAAACCAGGCATCTCATAAATAGAAAGACGTTTCAGTGTGAGTAAAAATCAGTGCTTTGTTGGATAGTACATTCAACATTTTTGGGTTTGCTTAGACTTTAAATTGTCCTTTGTAGGGGCCTGAGCTCTCTCAATTTCTTCTCACAAACTGATACTATTTTGAGGGTAAATGATATGTTCAGTGGAAAAGAGAAAGAGTGCTGTAGTGTGAGTCTTTACTCAAGTAGAATTGACAGCTATTTGAAAGCTTTGAAAAGGTAAAATTGCTGTATCTCAAGAGATTTTTTTAAAAATTTCTGAATTATGTTCCATCTGAATAACATTAAAAAGTTCCTTTTTAAAATAACACATTTATAGGGATTATAACACTTGGAATATTTTTCTAGGTAACATACATCATACAAAATGCTAATGATAAATCACTCATCATTATTGATGAACTTGGCAGAGGTACCAGTGCCGAAGAAGGTATTGGCATTTGTTATGCTGCCTGTGAATATCTGTTGAACTTAAAGGTAATTCTGTTTTGAAAGAAATTTAAGCCTTAGAATTGTTTTGTCATCCTGAAAGTAAATACAGTATTTTCTCATAATTTAACATCAGTTTTGCAAAGATTTTTTGGCTAAATATGGTATTTTTCATAAGCGGTGAATAGTAAGAATGATGGTGATGGAGGAAATGTGCTGACATAAGCTGCAGTTCTGCTCACGGGTTGTTGTGGTTTAACCCCAGTCGGCTGCTAAACACTGCCCAGCTGCTCGCTGGCTCTCCATAGTGAGATGGGAAAGAGATCAGCAAGGTAAAAGTGCAAGAACTGGTGGGCTGAGATGAAGACAGTTTAGTAAAGGCAAGCCATATGCAGAAGCTAAATAAGGAATTCATTCACTGCTTCCTCTCGGTAGGCAGATGTTCAGTCGTTTCCTGCAAGGCTGTGTTTCCTCACAGTGACTGTTACCAGAATGCCGAATGTCTCTCCTTCCTCCTCCTTCCTGACGGTTTTTATTGTGGTGGCCTAGTGTGGTGTGAGGTATCCGTGGGGTCAGTTTGGGTCAGCCATCCTGGCTGTGTCCCCTCCCAGCTCCACCAACGTCCCCAGCCTGCTTGCTGTGGGGCAGGGTGAGGAGCAGAACAGCCCTCAGTGCTGTGCAAACGCTGCTCCGCAGTGGCTAAAACATGGCTGAGTTACCAGTACAAATCCAAAGCAGTGCAACACAAGCTACTATGAAAAAACTAACTCTAGTCCATCTAAAATCAGTATGCTGGTCACCATATCTTTCCAACTTGCTTGCAAGCTTGTAACTCTGTCTAGAAAGAGAATAACCCAGTCTGTTTTGCTTACTTAGTTTAGTTTTAGTTTTCCTTTATGTTTGAATGTTGAAGGTGAACCTCTTTACCTGGTGGCTACCTTTCAAAGTACAGTGGTAGTTCCGCACAACTTGTGAGTCGATCACAGAGGTTAGAAACTTGTTTAGAAAAATGGAAGATAATTTTAGATGGACTGCAAGTTTCACCTTTATTGCTAGTTATGTGATCAGTCTCAGGTGGTTGTTACAAACCTTTTGAGTGTGCAGATGTTGTTCTCCTCAGAGCTTATTCAGAGTAATTTTGTGGGTTTTTTGGTGTGAAAAGCTCAGATATTTTCTGTTACTTGTGCTTTTGATAAAGAATTCCTTGAGGGAATTAAGCAGCCATTTGACAGTCATTCCAATCCACACCAGTAAGACTTTGTATGCATCATGGATTTTCTTTTGTTTCTGATATTGTTTTCCTTCTATTGAGAAATGAGCAGGAGAATCCCCAGCTGGAAAAAATGTACTTGCTAATGGGTAGAATGCATCTCTTAAGGATTTTCATTTGCTTTAGTAATGTAAAGACGACTTTTTAGCGTTTGGAGGAAAACCTGGACATCTGTGAGATTACTTATTTTTTCCTATTTATTGTAATTAATTTCTGGATCATTGCCAAAGTAAATTTTCTTTCTTTTTTCCGTATTTAGGCATTTACACTGTTTGCTACACATTTCCTGGAACTATGTCATATAGATGCTTTATATCCCAATGTGGAAAACTACCATTTTGAAGTGCAACATGTGAGAAGCAGTGCTGGAAATAAGGAGAGAATTGCTTACACTTACACACTTTCTAAAGGATACACAGAGGAAAAGAACTATGGTAATGGATTCCACTGTGACTTACAATTGGCAAAAGTTACACAAGATACTATTTCAGTTATTAGGCATCTAACAGTATTTTTCCTGACGACAGGTTTCTCTTGAGTTTGTGTTTCTCTCAAAGAGAGAGAGATACAGAGATCTGCAAATCTATAATTTGTCCCAAATAATTGTGTGTTTTAAGTAACCTGTAGTGAGATAGTTTCAGGTAGTATGAAGAACTTACATGATACTTTGTAGTGGAAAAAATTCGTACTGATATCAGTATCTCCTTGATTCATGTCTGTTTGAATGAATTGAGTCATTCTGAGCATATGCTACTTGAGTTCATTTAATCTGCACTTACAGAAGTGAATTAATATTCTGGAGAGACTTAAAGATGTGTCTGCCATAAGCAGTGATATGACTGGTTAACAGCAGGTTGCCCCTTTTCTTTTAGCAAAAAGGAATCAAGTTTCTTTAAAAAAGGAGAGGAATTTTACAGTATATTATGCTAAGACAATTTTGAGACTGTCTACAAAAGCATCAGTGTTCTCTGGAAAGTGGATTTACTTCTCGTTTAACTTTAGAATAAATTATAATGTAGATTGTACAGATTGATTAATTACGAGTCAATAAAGAAAAGAGTGAATGACAAAGAATTAAAGAAATCTGTGTGTTCCCAAATACTAGATTAGAATGTTGATTCCTTGATTAGGTAACTGTAGCATCCCACAGGTAACATTTAATCAAGAGGAAATT
Organism: Phainopepla nitens; assembly: GCA_013400175.1. Classification (NCBI taxonomy): domain Eukaryota; kingdom Metazoa; phylum Chordata; class Aves; order Passeriformes; family Bombycillidae; genus Phainopepla; species Phainopepla nitens. The sequence goes on along the minus strand of VXBQ01017776.1, from coordinate 4,821 downwards.
AGCTACACATTACTTTTGCAAGCTATTTGTAACCAAAGACTAGAAATTATTCCAGTTAAGCTTCAAGTAACAGGACTTAAAACTTTTCTTAATCAGAATTTCAGAATAAGTTTGTTTAACTTTGACAGCACAAGCTCAATTTTAGATGCTACACTACCACTAACTCCAAAGAATTGTATGTTTAGAGAGTAATCTTTGAGAACAAGAGACCTTTAGAAACTCAGTGTTTGTGTCTTGGCTTTACCTTACTTGAGCAAAGTCACATTCTAAGAAAGAGTGCAATGGCTCTTCATGACCCTTTTTCATTTTTAAACCTGCAGTATTAATCCACCCAATGAACCACAGACTTTCCAAGGGTACAGACAAAGCAAAAAGTTTAAAAATCACGTTGGGGCAGGAAAAAATATTTACATCTCTTTCTTACCCCGAGTATCTGGAAGATTGGCTGTTGGCAACAAAGAAGTTGAAAAATTACATCTGTGTCCGCTGGACGTCTGGATATAATTGAGAGTGCAGTTAGCAAAACCTCTGTATTTTCTGCCAAATTAAAAAACTGAACCAAGAAAGCTGTTAACACCATGGTGCCATTTTTTTCCTTTCAACCCTCTAATATGTCTCATTCTACCCATTTACAGTATTACCAGCAGTAACTTGATGTCGAGGTCTGTTTCAGAGATAGCATTAAAACAAAGTAGATATTTTATTTTGTAACTCTCTGAACCTTATTGTTTATTAACAAAAAAAATCCAAAACACACAAACAAAAACAAAAAAGCCCCACAAACAAACAAAAACACACAAAGAGAAAATATACCAAAATTATTTTAATGAAAATCAAATCTTCACCCCTTAGAAAAACAGGCTAAGTTAATTCTGGAAGACATAAAATGGAAGGTAGGCATAAAAATTACATTTAAAAATCCTGATTTGTGTTTTATATTTAGGACTAAAAGCTGCAGAAGTGTCCTCCCTACCATCATCCATTATTTTGGATGCAAAGGAAATCACAAATCACATTGCAAAACAAATTTTGGTATGTAGTAGAAAATTATAATGCTATATTTCACAGCTTTTATAAAACTCAAATGCATTTTCATTTTCTGAAAGGATACAGGATAAGCACTGCCTATGTTTTAATGAAAACAAATTTGGTTAATCTTTGTATTTCTGGAACCAGTTCTGAAGGATTATACTGAAGTTCATTGTTAGCTGACAACACAAAATGACCCTTAGGGTAAAGGAGTACTGGATGTAATGTTTGTATGCAAACTAAGAATTATGAGATCAAAAACAGGCTGAAAAATAGCTAATACTTGTATTTTTATAATAGAACATAATTTATTTAATATTTTGATGTTTGTATATTTTTAAAAACAGCACAGGCAGAAGAGCACTCCTGAGATGATGAAACAGAGAGCTGCATACCAGTTAGCAATGAGATTGGTTCAGACTGCCAGAAATTCTCAACTGGACCCTGACAGTTTGCGTGTATATTTGAAAGCCCTGAAGAAAAAGTATGAAGTCAGTTGTCCCACACCTGAAAAAAATGATGAGCAAGAGTAACATGTAGCATAGGCTGTTGTTCGGATTTTTATGAGTGCAAGATGGTTCTTGTTTTTCCCACAGTATTAGTACTGTCTTTTCACATGGTGTTATATTTTTAATTCTTAGTCTAAATTGCGCTCAGTAATGGAAGACCATATCCTTTATGGGTTCCCTCCCCACCCCAACACACCTGGAATAAAAACATTTGCCTTCTATGAGGAACACAATTCTTTTTGACAATAAATTGTATAATTCTCATAATTTTAGAGCAGTGCTGAGAGGAGAGGAAAGGACTAGGGCAGAGTACTAAGGAATTCAGAATTTCAGTCATGACACAAAACAAAGCTCAGATTGCAAGAAGGGAAACGTGTACCCAAATTACCGTGAAGCAGTTTTGCTGTCTGTTCAATTGTGTCTTCTGAAAATGAGACCATTTTATTCATTGTGCTGTGCTAAACACTTCTCACTTCTCACAATGCCAGGAAACAGACGATACTAAAACTTGGACATGTAAAAACAAGCTGTTCTCTCTTCTCCAGAGTAAGGTGTTTGATGTTAGTTGGCAGTAAAGGTTCTGGGTTTTCTTATACTCATCTTGCTCTGTCTCAAAGTCACTGTAGGATTTCCAAAGAATCTGCAACAGAGAAGCCTCTCATCATGTTCTTTCTGATCACACAGAGATACTGGGAGGGGAAAAGAACAGATAAAGGTGAAGTTTCTCTGAGAAGAGGTTCAGAGATCAGGGTGTTCACTGGCAGCACGGGCTGAGATTAGGGCTGAGCAGCACCAAAGCTGGAGAACATCAACCATTCAGCTTCCACTTCATGTTTTATCAGGGGTTTTATGGCCTTGCCAAGAGACAGATGTTATTAAATTAATGAAGAGCTGTCACAGAGCTGTGACAGTAACCTGTTGCTGTTCTAGGGAAGGCATTCAGGAGGTTCCCACAGTATTCACACTGAAGCCGAAATGTTGATGGATACCAATTCTCAGGGATAAATCTCATTCCCAGCCATCTGTAGCGTGGTAGCGTACAAGACAAAGCAGGGTGTGAGGGACAGGCTGGGTAGGAACAGCTAGGTGCTTCATGCTGGCAGCTGAGTTTTGTGTTGCTGATGTTTTCAGAGCCAAAACAGATTGATTTGGTTCTGGTGCGCTGAAACAGGATCCAAACCGTACAAAGTATTTATTTGTCCTTAGGCTGAAAAATATTGCTGTGCAGCACTTGTTCCCTTGCACCTGCAGTTCATTGTGGACAAGATTTATTTTAGTGAGCAAACGGTGTCGTGGCCAGTGCTGTGACCAGCAGAAGAGTTCCTGGTAAGATGGGCCTGGAGAGAAGGTGAATGCCAGCCAAAACCTCGCCGCGTCCCGGTGCGATGCCACCGCGGGNGGCTGCTGCATCGGGTGTCCCAAGGAGGGCTGGATTCTTCAGCAGGCGTCTTAGGAGTCGGTGCTAATTCTGCTTTTTCTGAAGGTGTATCCAAGTGTGCTACCAAAAGGGCAATTTTCTCCTCTGAAAAGCTTTCCCTCTGTGACCATCTATGCATGGCTGTGATTGAATCACGGAGCCAGATGTACTAAGAATATTCCTTTCCAAGCCAACACCTCTAGTAGATTTCTGTTTGGTTTGTGTCTGTGAGAAGTGGAATGGTGCAGGAGAGGTATTGTTAGGAGCCAAGGATAGAGTAGATCTGCCCCTGGCACTTGCAGTTAAGGAGCGAGTTGCAGGGAAGGAAAGGGGAGTATTTCTAAAGTGTACCAATAGATCCCTGAAGCTGGGGCTGGAGCAGCGACAGGGGTACTTGGGTTTGGCCTGGGCCTGTCAGGATGAGCCCTGAGCAACCCAGATGAGCCCCTTGAACCCTCCAGGGATGTTTGAAATGCTTCCACAGAAAGCCAAGGCACAAATGATTCCAGAGGAAAAGTTGTAGGTGATGGCTTATCATCAGCGGGAGTTTCCTTGGCAATTATTAAGCGCAGACATCTGGAATTTTGGAGGTGGAATCCCAAATTTCAGCCTTGGGTCCCTGGAGGCAAAGAGGGGTGCTTATCCCTAGAAAGGAAAGCCCAGCGCCCCGTGCGTCAGGTGCAGACCAGGAGGTGTCCAGGGAACGAGCACGGAGTCCTTTCTGCCCCTGCCCTCACACCCGGACTGGCAACAGCCACAGGTGTGAGATGAGAGGGTGTGGAGGCCTCAGAGCAGCCCCAGGTGAGAGCTGAGAGGGTGAGGAGGCCTCTGAGCAGCCTCAGGTGAGAGCTGAGAGGGTGAGGAGAGGGCGGCTCCTGCCGGGGGCTGCCTTAGGAGGGGTTTCCTCAGCTCATTTTAGCACGGAGCTGGTGGAGGAGAGGGGTTTATGTCGGCTCCCAGGGGTGTCCCATAGAACAGCGGTGAAAGCATCCCCCGGGGTCTGGGGGAGCACCCGGATGCACCGGGGTGCGCAGCATCGCTCACAGAAGGTGCCGAGGGACAAACCTTTGCGCCGTGCAGCAGCAGCCGAACAGTTGAGCCGGCAGGTGGATTTGCGGGTGGAGGAAACATTGTCCTTTTCCCCTTTTGATTTCTTCTTGCCAGTGCCTGCCAAGTGCCCCTAGAAAAAGTTGGACTGATGAGGACCAAAGGAGTTTAAATTGAGGGAAGCAACTCCTCTTCCATTATTATCTGGGTGTGAAATGGGGGGAATCCCCCTTCCCTGTGATTTTACAGGTACTGTTTGAAGGACAGCCTGCCTTTTCCATGGCGTTAGGGGTATCAATTGACAGGGGATTCCCCAGCTCCGTTTTAAATGGAACGGGAAAAGCAGTGATGTCGTTTTATGGGTTTGAATTGAGAGTAACCCCCCCACACACACTATTTTCATCATCCTAAGGTTTACATTGAGGGGAAAGCCCCGTTCCTCCTTTTAAAGGGTATTAATTGAGGTAAAAATCCCCCTTTTTCATCATTTGAGAGACTTGAGGAAAACCCTTCTTTTTCTGCTAATTTAGGAGATAAAATTGACAGGGAGAACTTATTTATTTGCCTTTGTATTAGTTTCAATGGAGGTAAAGGCCCCCTATTGCCTCAAGTTCAGGGTTAAATGGAAGGAAATTCCAGCTTTCGCAGCGTTTGAACGGTTTAAATGGAGCGGTGCCGCCGCATCGGAGCGCGCTTGTGGCCGTGCCGCGGCCCCAAGCGTTTTGTGCGGGCAGGAGCGCTGCCGGAATCCATTGCTCGGGGAACGGCGCGGGCGGAACGGGAACCCGGCGGCCGAGCTGGCGCCGGGGAGCGGCGGAG
>VXBQ01017775.1:313830-343444 GCA_013400175.1 Phainopepla nitens | reverse complement strand
TAACACCCAACCCCCAACACTAATAAAAAGGGATTCATTGATGATGAAGAAAAACTAGGAAGATTAGCTGAAAGCTTATGAAGCAAGTTAAAGTATAGCTTTAAAAAAAGCTCAGTTTTCATGGATCTCAACATAAACTGTACTCTCAGAGATCTTAGAGAGCTTGGATTGCAGTCTGACATTCATAATATATGAATTTAAAATCTATGCTAAAATATAAAAAGAAATTTGAGGAAACTCATGAAGTGAACAATGAATATCTGCATCTGTCACCTAGAATTAAACACTACATCATATTTGCTCTCCTCTGGTTAGAAAGTTTGAACAATAAATAAATTTTAAAAAAACAAGCCTTGTCACCATCTTTAAAAAAATCTCAAAAATTTCTAATGATATTGAGAATTAGTACATTTAATCTGCCATGAATTATTAATTGTATATAATCATCTAACTGTTCCTTACAGATCCCATGTCCTCCCCTACATTTTGGGTTGAATCCCATCTAAGCAGAGGGAAAAATTAAAGTTAATTATTATTTCACTGCTAATGTTCTACTATAGACATACATAGATTTTTCTGTCTAAAGTTAGAGATTTAAGAGATAGTTTTCCAAAATGTCCAAAGCCAGCTACTACCTGGAAATCTTTGTCAAATGTTTCCAGATAGGTAGAAATCTAAGGTTCTTGTCAGAAGGAACTCTTGAAAGGTCCTCTAGGACAACCAAAATACTAAGTCATTAAATTGTGCTCATCATCTGCAACCATCTCTTTTCTCTTGGTCCAAAATCCATTTACTATAATAACAAAGACCCTAACGTGGAAGCAGTAAGAAAAGATCCCTATCTTTTATATCCATCATGAATGTCGGACTACTGAGTACTGAGCTGAATTAGAACTTAAGTTTTAAGATTCCATGATCTTTTTGTGGTGGGACTCAACCTCCTCATTTATAAATTAGATAATATGAATAAAAATAATCAGTCACATTCTTCATTGATTCCTTAAAGTAATACTAAGAGCCTGAGACACATGTAACCAGGCTTTGGATGGAAGAATTTACACAAATGGCTGCTCTTGATCCCCTCAAGAACAAAGAGGCCAGAACAATGTAGCTGAGGCTCTTTAATGAGCACCATTGCTAACTTCAATCTACTCAGCATGCCTGAAGTGAAGCAGAATTTATTGGCTCAATTATACATATTTTATAGAGTACTGTCGTGGTTTGACACTGGCACAAAACCAGGCCCCCCCCCAAGAGTCACTCACTCATCCTCCCCTGCTACAGTGAGGCAGTAGAGAGGGAAAAAAATTAATGAAGGGTTCATGAGTGAGATAAGGACCAGGAGAAATATTTCAAGGGCAAAACAGGCTCAATTTAAAGTTGCAAAGTGAATTCGTTATTAACAGAATCAGAGGAGGATAATGAGAAGTAAAATAAGCCCTTAAAACACCTTCTCCCCCCAGCCCCTCCCTCCTTCCCACCAACAGTGCAGAGAAACAGGACATGGAGGTTTGGGTCAGTTCATCACTGAGATTTTCTTCCACTGTTCAGGGAGAGGAGTCCTTTCCCTGTGAGGCCATGGGGTCCCTCCCATGGGAGACAGTTCACAGTGAACTTCTACGGCATGGGTCCACTCTCACAAGTAGCAAACTTCCCTCCCAAAACTGCTGCAACATGGGTCACTCTTTCATGGGGTGCAGTCCTCCAAGGACAGGCTGCTCCAGCCTGGAAGCAGGGCCCCCTCTCTCCACCAGGTCTCCCACTGGATCACAGCCTCCTCCAGGCATCCACTCGTTCTGGCATGGTCACCTTCCCCATGGGCTGCGGGTGGATCTCTGCATCCCCTGTGGATCCTCATGGGCTGCAGGGCCACAGCTGCTTCACCATGGTCATCACCACGGCCTGCAGAAGAATCTCGTCTCCGGCGCCTGGAGCACCTCCTCCCTCTCCTTCTCTGCAGACCTTGGTGTCTCCATGTTGTTTCTCTTACATGTTCTCATCTCCTCCTCTTCTCTGACTAGAAGCAAAAATGGTGCAATTTTGTTTTCATGATCTTCTTAAGTATGTCAGCGCAGAGGTGTTACCAACCTCTCTAATTTTCCCAGTCTTGGCCAGCAGCATGTCCATCTTCAGAGCCAATAGTGATTGGCTCTGCTGAACATGGTGGAAGCTTCCAGCAGCTCCTCTCAGGAGCCACCTCTGTGGCCCTCCTGCAATCAAAAAGCAGGCCATGCAAAACCAAGTACCTAAATGGTTCTGAAGAGGCCAGGACAGAGGCGGAAACATTCTCTTCCAGCCTGACCTGCCGGTCTGTAACCAACAGGACTCCACAGGTATTCTCACCTGTATTGCAAGTGGCATTTACAAGGATACAAGAACTCTTTTACAGAGAGAAATTGATTGTCCCCTTTAATTTACCTCTCTGCAAGGATGGTGGCATGTAACCATACAGCCAGAGAAGGAACAGCAAAGTGGGACTGACTGAGCGCAACTGCTGTGGAGAGCGTCAGCCTTGCTAACCCAAGCAGACACCAGCCACACATCACTATCCATCAAGGCTGCATCTGCTCCCCCGGAACCAGTGACAGCATTGATGAGCTTCAGTTGCTTCCTATTCACATTCAAACTAGTGCTAATAACTATGAGTAACATCATGGCCACAAAGTTGTATATAGCCATCCACTGAAGCTACAGGTTACTTTTTCAGCGGAAGGCCTAAGGCACTAAGCTGCTCCTTGCTTTTCCTGCAAAGTCATCTATGTCTTTATTGCATTAAGAACTGCCTATAACAAAGGCAAGAACTTCTGATTGCCAAACCACAGTTATATTTGAGTCGTGGCCACTCTTACAGACACTTGTCTTCTCTTGAATAAAGGCTCCTAATGTTTAAAATTCAAATAACTACAAGGTATGACAAATAACTGAACAGCCCAAGTTAAAATCCAGCTATAATTTAATCACAAATGAGTTTTACTTTTTAAATAATTAAATAGCCATGATAACTTTATAAACTATCAGCCAGAAATGGTTTCTCTCTCCAGATTTGCATGCAGTAGAAATAATACAACTGCCTGTAATAACAAACCGAAACAGTAAATTGAAAGTGTGCTTATTGATTTGGGAAATACAGGATATTTTTGAGTCAACAGTACCACCTGCTGGATATCAAGAAGATAAGAGGTAGAGACAAATCAACATTTATAAAAGTCAGATTATGGCAAAACTCAATATTAGACTTACACAAATGTCAGCATAACTTAACTGTTACAAATGAATTGATAACAAATTATCAGAACTTCTAATGCACTCCCAAAACCCTGCAGAAACGCCACGGACATTTTCAGTACACTTTTTTTTTTGTTAAATCAGATATTCAAAACTCATTAAACATAAATAATCAAATGAATAAAAAATTCAAACCAATCAGCCTAGCAGCTCCATTTAAAAGCAAAGATATTACTACTAATGACTGTGTTAAGTATGGGTTTTTAAAACTTAATTACACAACTAATGTGTTATATCACTACACTGTTATTTGGCGGGGGGGAGGAGTAGATAAAAATGCCCTCAAAGTACTAAAACAAGAAAACCACAACCCTCCCCTTCCCATTCTATTACTATTGAGCTAATGTGAAATCCCCAAAATAAGTAGCTATTGAAGGACCTCAATCCAAGTGATTTCACTGAAAGGTTAAAGCTTCAGCAAGAAAATCATCAGCTTTGAAACCTCCCAACATATACACCCCATGACACAGGAAATTGTTACCATGTTTCTGCTACTTCTCAATAAACAACATTCTGACCATGTTATTGTATTGGTTTTGCATGGCCTGGTTTCTGGTAGCAGGGGGGCCACTGTGACAAGCTGCTGGAAGCTTCTACCATGTCCAGCAAAGCGAATCCCTAATGGCTCTGAAGATGGACATGCTGCTGGCTAAGACTGAGAAAATTAGAGAGGTTGGTAACACCTCTGCGCTGACATACCTAAGAAGAAGATCAAACCAAAGTCACAGTTTTTCTTCCAGTCAGGGAAGAGGAGGAGATGAGAATATGTAAGAGAAAAAACATGGAGACACCGACGTCAGTGCAGAAGGAGGGGGAGGAGGTGCTCCAGGCGCCAGAGCCGAGATTCCTCTGCAGGCCATGGTGATGACCATGGTGAAGCAGCTGTGCCCTTGCAGCCCATGGGGATCCACAGGGGATGCAGAGATCCACCCGCAGCCCACGGGGATCCACAGGGGATGCAGAGATCCATACACAGCCTGTGGGGAAGGTGACCATGCCAGAACGAGTGGATGCCTGGAGGAGGCTGTGATCCAGTGGGAGACCTGGTGGAGAGAGGGGGCCCTGCTTCCAGGCTGGAGCAGCCTGTCCTTGGAGGACTGCACCCCATGAAAGAGTGACCCATGTTGCAGCAGTTTTGGGAGGGAAGTTTGCTACTTGTGAGAGTGGACCCATGCCGTAGAAGTTCACTGTGAACTGTCTCCCATGGGAGGGACCCCATGGCCTCACAGGGAAAGGACTCCTCTCCCTGAACAGTGGAAGAAAATCTCAGTGATGAACTGACCCAAACCTCCATGTCCTGTTTCTCTGCACTGTTGGTGGGAAGGAGGGAGGGGCTGGGGGGAGAAGGTGTTTTAAGGGCTTATTTTACTTCTCATTATCCTCCTCTGATTCTGTTAATAACGAATTCACTTTGCAACTTTAAATTGAGCCTGATTTGCCCTTGAAATATTTCTCCTGGTCCTTATCTTACTCATTCGTTAACTTTTTTCCCTCTCTGCTGCCCAGATGTAGTGGGGAGGGCTGGGGTGAGTGAGCAACTCTGGTGGGTGCTTGGTGTTGTGCCAGTGTCAAATCACAGCAGTTATATTACCACATTAAAAGAACTACTCATCTTTTCTGTTATGTATCTTATGCCAGGTCACACTTCCTTCAGAAAGCTGTGCTCTCTTTCTCCATGAAGAGTTCTGTCCAAGCACACTTCAGTCTTCCTCTAAATCTTAACAGATTTGCAGCAAAATCTATTTTAGGTACCCTTATGGATTATCATCTGATGGATCCAATGAGTGACTGCAAGCAACAGAGGTCCCCTCAGTTCTAATTTAAAACTTGACAAATATTGAACACTTAATCCATGAAACAATAGCACTTTGATACTCTGAAAAAAAAAACTAAAAAATGCTTTCATTACAAAGCAGAAAATTAATTCCTAACACACTACACCATGCAGCAGGAAAGCTGCAGTACCTCTACTGCAGCTCCCAGGAACACAACATAGATCTCCTGCATACAATCTCAGACTCTCCAGTAAGGGCAGCAGGTAAGCCTCCTTTTCTCCACCTTCCAATGCATCTCATCAGTCTCTCATTATGACAGTAGGACTTTGGTGGCCAGTTCAGAAAGCCCAGGACCGTATTGAGACTTGTGTTAAGTACTTAGTTCAGCAACCCAGTAACTCCATTTGATGACCTAACAGGCTTGAGAAGTGGGTTTGTATGAACCCCATGAAGTTCAAGCCCAGGTGCAAGGTGCTGCATATGGGTCAGGGCAATCCCAAGCACAAATACAAGCTGGGCAAAGAATGGATTGAGAGAAGTCCTCAGGAGAAGGCCATGAGTGTGAGAAGCTCAACACACTCCATCAATGTGTACCTTCAGCCTAGAAAGCCAACCACATCTTGGGCTGCATGAAAAACAGTGTGACAAGCAGGTGAAGGGAGGTGACTGTCCCACTAATGTGCTCTTGTGAGACCCCACCAGAAGCACAGTGTACAGCTCTGGAGCCCTCAGCGTAAGAAGGACATGGACCTCTTGGAGAGTCCAAAGGGGACATGAAGACCTTCAGAGGGCTGGAGCACCTCTAGTACGGAGACAGGTTGAGAGAGTTGGGCTCGTTCAACCTAAAGAAGAGAAGATCTTAGAGAGACCTTAAAGCCCCTTCCAGTACATACATACAAGAGAGATGGAGAGGTTTACAAGAACGTGCAATTGTAAGATTGGCTTCAAAGAGAGAATGTCTTTAAACTGAAAGAAGGTAGATTTAGATTAGGTATTAAGAGGAACTTCTTTACTATGACAATAGTGAAGCAGTGGCAGAGGTTGTGCAGAGACACTGTGGGTACCCAACCCCTGAAAATGTCTGAGCCCAGGCTGGATGCGTCTTGGAGCAACCTGGTCTAGTGGAAGGTGTCCCTGACCATGGTAGAGGGCTTGGAACTAGGGGTCATTAAGATCCTTTCCAACCTATTAAAAAGAGTACAATATGGTATTTGCTTTCAGATCTGTATATTAGCTTTTGCATGTTGGCATTAATCATAAGTATTTGGATACATTATTATGTATAACCTTATTTAGCTGTTTGTTAGTATAACATGATTTATTAGTTTATGTACTGCATAGCTTGTAGAAATAGTAGTGTGGTAAATACACTATATTATAGGCCTTAGAAAACACAAAGTGTTAAAATGCCTCTATGTAACTGAACAAATGGTGTAAAGCAATCTTCCCTCCCATCTGCTGCCTGAAAATCCTTATCAGGGGATGTGGAACAACAGGATGGAGACACAAGGAGGAATAAAATAAATTGACCTGATTCACAGGATGTCATGTAGATAAGCCAGAATGTAAGGAAGCCAAATATAAGAATTCTTGAAACATTAACAGGTTCACAAGAATGTTTGAATAATGTATGAAACACATGAATATGCATGCACCTCAGTAATATAATGGTATAAATAAAACACTGCCTGAATGTGCCGGTGTGTTTTTCTGGCGAATAACCAAAAACACCCCAGCACTGGTCATGTGATTGCCACTTTCTATACTCTACTAAATTTTAAAAATCCTGAAGCTTGAACTTCGTTTTTCACAAACCCAACCTACTCTATGATTCTAAGTCACATGATTCTATGCCTAATTATAGATGTAGGGAACAAACACAAAAACTTAAATTCGTACTTCACAATAATGTATGACATCACAATGTCATGAAATAAATGCTAGGACAAGAACATGGGTGCAGAAACGATATACCTTGTTCAAAATTACCGAGGAAGTCAAGAAGCTGAGCAGATGTTGCATGATCGTTTATGAAGAATACATTTGATACTCCTCACATAATTCTTGGGATTGATGTATGCACCAACAGTCAAATTCAGGAAATGTTATTGAATACTCTAATGCTGGAGTCTACTATAAATAACTGGAAGAGAAGGTTTCTTTCTTTTCTTTTAAGAAAAAAAAAAATGGAAGAAATAGCAGAAGAGCCAGAAAGAAACACCGTCAAATACCCGAGCCCAGTCAGATCTGGGCCGGCTTCACCAGCTGAGCTCCGGCAGCGCCGCCAGAAGGCAGCGCCGGGCGGGCACGGAATCGGAAATGCTGGCTGACGGCGGAGCACGCCGCCAGCGGCCCCTGAACCCAGCATCGCCTGGGAAACCAGTCACAGTGTTCTCCCTTTGCAGCCACAAAACACCTTCCATTGAATTCACGACCAGGGGCACTCGCCCGACCCCGTCTCAACCCCCTCCCCGGCCCCGCCCGCCCCCGACAGGTCCAGGCCGGGGCGGGCCCTGCCGGCGCGCGGCGCCCCGGGGGGCCGTGGGCGGGGTCGCCGCCACTTTCTCCGCAGGGCTTCTGGGCGGTCGGGTTCGCAATGGGGCAGTGCTTACCCTGCATGGGGGGAGCCGTCAAGGACGTGGTGGAGACGCCCGACCCGGTGAGTGTGGGACTGCGGCCGCGGCTCCCGGCCCGGGGCCGGTTCCCTGTTGTTTATCAGTGACGCTCAGCGTCGCCGCGATGAGGGTGAGTGCAGGGGGAGGTGACTTTCCTTCTTCAACATGGAGGCCAGGCCGCGGGGCTGGGGCAGTGCCCCAGGAGGCAGTGACTGTGCCGGGGAAGGGAAGTCCGTCCTTCGGCCCCCGGCCCGGGTGGGAAGAACTGTGGGGCCGAGGCCACCCGGGGCACCCCGCCGCTCGGGGCCTGGCGTCCCAGAACCGCCTGCTGCTTTGCCCCATGGATAACGCGTGGGCACATCGATGGTTGTATGGAGACTGGGGTTTTCGCGTGACGTATTAGTCCGTAATTGTGGCCAATATGACCCCCATTTTTACAAGAAATAGGAAAAGCTGGGCTTTTTTTCTCCAGTGCACAGTGATGCTTACTTCTAACTACCCTCCACTGCATGACATTTTTCCTAGGTGAGTAAGAGCCCATCTCTGTGCTTTGTACCCCTCATCTGAGGATTTCATGGGGGAGAAGGAAAGGGGCCCGCTTTGCCTGGGAGAGCAAGCATTCCCCTTTCCAGACTCTAAAAGGATGTTTCATACACTGCCAGCCATTTCACTCCGGCCTCGGTTTTTTTGAGTGAAGGTGCAGAACAGCTGAATAGTGATTTCTGGTGGGGTTTGACTGTATATATGTCAGCAGCTGCTCTTCTGGCATATTAGTCACTAAAAGAACTTTGTTCTTGTAGGCTGGCAGTACAGGGGAAGATGATGCTAATTGACTTGAAGTTGACATTTTGTGGGCGTTTGTATCACAGATCTGAGTCGTACTTAAAAATTAAGACTTTAAAAAGATTGCAAGGACTATTGAAGTAGAATTTCACTGTCTTTAACATTATATCTAGGAAATAAAAAGAAGACAACTAGCAGAAGCTGCTGAAAAGAGGCAGATGGAGGTAATGTCTGATAAAATGTCATTTATTTAACTTATTTTTAGATAACTGGTTTATGGGGAGAATGGCTGTGGCTTCTCTGGTAATCATGTGGATATCATGTTTAGATTGTGGGAAAGTTAAGTACTCTCCTAGTATTATTAATGTTGTACATTTATACCTTTTTTATGTATGTTTTAGGAATTTCACAGCTAGGTGCTCTGAGACCATTGCAGAGTAACTGAGCTTGTTTGGATGTGAGATATTTTGCAGTAGTTTATAAAACAAGCTAAGAAATGGAAGAACAAGTTCAACATTATTTTTTCCTTGTTCTAAAACTTGAAAACAAGAGATGGAGAAGTATTCAAACCAGAGTGATCAAACAATTCTTGCAGTGGCAATTTCAAGTGGTACTGCACTTGTACTTTCCTTAAATATGTGGGTTGTATGGACTTGCAGATTCTGTTTATCAACAAGACAACAGTTTGAACATGTTTATCAGCTCAGATTCCAGCAAAGATGTAGTATTAATTTAGTCTTTTGTCTTTTGAAGGTTGCCACGCTTTAACTGCTTTGATATCTTTAAAGTTAGAGGAGGTAGGGATGTTCTAGCATGTTCTAGCAGAACAGCCAGCCTGGGGCTTTTTTCCTTACATACCTCTAAGAAAGGCTTATAGCATATACTCTTTATTTATTGTAGATTTTGAATGGTGTGTCTTAGAGACCACAGCTGAAGTGTGAAGAGAAAGGGTTGTTATTTATGTGAATGTTAGTGACATTACATATTGAATTGGGAATTGACCATTATATATGGGGACCATGTTGACCTGGTTTGAAGGGAGTTTGGTAAATAATTCGAGCAACAGCTGAGTGATGTGTTTGACTCCTTAAAACTGTTGATTTTCTGTCATTCTATGTACGAAAAGCAATCCACATGTTATTTTCAATCACAAATGTGTTTCAGTCACAAAGATATTTTAAAGCATAACTGTAGGAAACAGCTAGCTCTTAATTGGCTAAAAAGCTTTCCTGAGAGGAAGGAGAAATTAAGCAACTTGGGATGTGGATGTTCTTGAAGCTTTGTAGGACCCATTATGCTGATAAAGAGAAATGGAAGTATTACTCTCTGTTACTTTTTGTTTTCTTGGAAGACAAAGAGATAAAGCATCTACCATGATTTTTCAGGACTATCTTTGAAGTAATTTTAGCCTCTAAATGTTGGGTAATGGAGATGTCTTACAAGCAGCCATATTTAGTTTTGCCCTTGTGAGGGGACAAGAGAGTAGATCAGATGTCCATCCTTCTCTGCTTAGTGTTTTCCTGTATGTGCTTCTTAGCTGCTCATTATCCCTCCTGACGTCATGTGAGCTGTTCTTCCTTTTGGGGTGCTGCAGACAGTTTGAGCTCCTGACTGACTTGGAAGGCCAGTTTCCTAAGAGGCAGAGAACATATGGTCTGAGTGGGTTAATGTTTGGTGGTAAGATTTGTCTTAGTACCCCACTGAGAATTGAGCTTATTGTCAGGACCTTGCAATTCAGGTGGGAACATTGCTGTTTTGCTTTGGTAGATTTTAGCATCTTTTGTATAAATTCCGCTATGTTATGATAACCCTAAACTTAGATAAGAATTAGTTTTTAAAACATTTTCTTTTTTTTTTTTTTTTCAATTTCTTTTTCATGGTGTTAACTGTCCGTAATTCTCATATTCCAGCCATGTAGTCTAGATCATCATTAAACAGTTCCCACAATGATGTTCACAACAGATTTTTTGTTTGGCGCTCCTGCTACCCACACACCCGGTGTCATTTTGAATGGTAGACTGTCATGCAGGATATTTCTCATAGATCACAGTTTAAAAGTTGAACTGCTTCACAGCCTGGGCTAGTACTGCTAACACAACTCTTTTTCTCCCCTGTTCGTGAGGGTAAAAGTAGGCTCTGACACTGAAAAAAACACAGACTAAAAATTTGTGGACTTTTGGGAAGTTCTGGTTCTGCATCTGAGGATTAAATATCTTCACCTGGATGTAATAACAAAGTGAAACAAAAACACCCTCACTTACCTATTGGACCAAGAGTTCACAGAATGAGGAAGTATCCTGAAAGTGCTGCCTTGATATAATAGTAGTATTACTAAGTGCTTCAGTCTTTTCATGGAAACCACAGTTCATAAAATAGTGTTGCCAACACTTGCAATTCGGTTTCTCTCCAGAAAAATAGCTAACTTGGTCTTACTCAAATGTTTTCTCCCAGGCTTCCTCTCGAGGTATTAAAAATGCTTACTCTGTAGAGCAGAAGAAAAAGAAACAAGAAGAAATAGAAAGAAGAATTGCAGCTTCACGTCCTGGAGGAGAAGGAGGACTGAGAGTAAGTTTACAAAAGAAACAATATGATTCAACTGTACACATATTCACTGTGAAAATCCTGTTTTGTCATGTAGAAGATTGAATAACTTGAGGGAAAACCAAGAGGAAGGGAAATGGAATAGAAATGAAGCCTGTGTCATTATCCTGCAGTGTTCTTAATGAGACTTCATCACTAGGACAGAAAGACAGCAGGGACAGCAGAGAGAGCTTTTTTTTCCCCTTCCTCTTCTTCCCAGTTTCTACATCTATGATGCGTAAGTTTTACAGGTCTCTCAGCACTGGGGACCTCATCACTGTGTTATCCTGTACTCAGTGTCCCTTTTCAGTGCCAGTTAAGATTGTCTCTCTTCCTTCAGAGCTTATAGAAAACATTTGAACTAAGTAGGGCAATGGTTTTGGGTTTATGTATGTGTGTCTCCTTAAAAAAGAAACACTCAGTGTTGGCATAAATATGGATGAAGTTTACTGCTATCGCTACTCTAATGTGAATTTTACCTCAGAAGACCAGGCCGAGAGTTAATGAAGAATTACAATGTCTCAAAAAAAATAGATGTATCTGATCATTGAAACTCAGGCTTCCTAAACCTTCATCTTCTGCCCTTGTTACCCTATATGACTCAGGAGGCAAGAGTTTGTAGAAGTTGCCATTGATACACTGCATGTCCATCACTTGCTGGGATAAAAGGTGAATTGAGAATTTGTTGTAGTTCAACCACCTTATGGTGTTTGTTTGATTTGGGATTTTTTCTTTCTTTTCCTTATGTTCATACAAACCTGTGGTGTGTTTTGTTTGTTTCTTTAGTGGCAGGTTGGATAACACATGACTTCTGAAGAGAAGATGATGGATGTTTACTGCCAATAACTTGTCAGTTTCTGCAGCCAAGTGGTACTTACTCATCATGTGGCTTTTGCTGTTTACATATGAAATCTCAGCAGTACTTTGCCATTGTGGGACAATGGATATGGAAACTTCCACAAAGAAACTTAGGAACTAATTCTGAACACTATAGTTTTGCCAGTTTTGTTTGTTTGTTTTCCATGCATGTTTTATTGCTTCCCTGTCAATACTTCCTGTCAGCTGGAAGTGGCCTTCTTACGTGTAGTCAGTCAATAGGTGTATACTGTGTGGTCAGTTGATGTCTGTCTGTTTGTGTATGACTGGCCTGAGCAAGCTCAGGTGCCCGCGTGTTGGTTTTGATGCTTATTTCAAGCTCTACAATTAAACTTTTCTCCAAATCCTCATGTAGAAAGTTTTTCATATGTATGTGTATTTCAATATGCAGATGACAGCATTTCTTTTCTGTTTCCTAAAGACTCTTGCACTGCTTAGGAATTTAGTGCCTTTTTCAAAAAAAAGAAAAGTAGAATTATGGTGGGTCCTTACAAATGGAATGATTTTGTGACTAGTTAAAAGAAAAAACAGAAACCTTTATAAATCCTGTGTACTTAGATCAAGAATGCTGTTTTATTATGTGTGTAGTAATTGTTCTAATTTTCTCATGTGGATTTCTTTTGAGTCTGTAATAATTTATAATGAATACTGAAAGTTAAACATGAAATTAAAAATCCTGTTATTAGTTGTTTTCATTTATTACCACAAGAGGGCAGTGCTGCCCCCTCAGGATTTTGGAAAGCCAACAGGAAAACAGTTACTATGCCATCTCTTTGCCAGTTTATTTCCAAAAGTTTCTGTGCTATTTAGGTGGACTACTTACAGTGCAAAACATTTTATTTTCCCCAGAGAGCATTATGCACATTATGCCTAGACTCAGTACCACAATTGCCTCATTTCTGGCCCAGTCAAGACCAGAGAGGCTTTTTTTTTAACCCTTGAACTATGTATTTTGTCTTTCATGTCTCAATACTGCCCAGTGTTGTCCTGAGAGTGCAGTCTTGACATTGTTTCCTGGCTTAGCCTTCAGAATTGAGTTGAGAAGGGAGAACTTCCAATATTAACAACTGTGTCCTTGGCTGAAGACTGCCTTCAGTTTCCTTTGATTGCTGGCAATTGCTCTCTTCAGTGTATTAACTGGTCATAATAGTTTTTTAAAGTCTAGTGAAAATGCATTGAGTTATAAAAAAGTATCTCAGACATGAATTTGAAATGAGAATTTCAATCTAACATCACAGGAGGTGTCCTACAAGACAGTTAAGCAGCACCTAGGCTTAGTTTGTCACTTGAGGTGTTTAAAATGTTAAACATTTTCCTCTTCATTCTCTGTCATATTGCTCCCCCAAAACTGCAAGGGGAGCAAATAGCCATGTCTCTTGTCATCCAAGCCTCTGCTTGCATTAGTGCCATGAACACTTTCATTCAAAGCCATTGAAAAAACCTAGAGAAACCAATCACACTCCTCTCTCTCCATCCTTTATCTAAAAGCCATCTTAAGAGACCTAGTTTTGAATGTTGGATTTATTCTATGGCTAAGGTACCACATCAGAGGATGTGGGAGTGTGTAGTTCTAGATTATGACTCACCTACAAAGCTGTTCTAGAAGATGTTCCTATACTATATACATCCAGTTGTCCAAATGGCCATGCTCAACAGACTGAGAATTATTTGGGTTAATAAAAACACTTATTGTTGGTTTAAGTTTTGCTTCAGTTAAGAGTGAAAGCAAAAACTACTGCCGATCAGTAGTGTACAAGTGAGAGTTACCTGACATGTACCACTAAACAGTAAGGCTGAGAGCCATGTAGATGAGAGCTGTTCTCTCCTTATAGGTGTCTTCCTTGTCTTTCTTATTGCTTAGTGCAGCACTAAGTTAATGTGAACCACAACAGGAGTTTTGTTCTTATTTCCCCCAATCCTAGATGCTTACTTCCCCTCAGAGGCTGTTTAAATGCACCTTTTCACATAGATTATCTAGACAGTTGATACTTTGTTTACATCAGTACAACTTTTTTTTTTCTTCCTTTTATTTTTTTTCTTTTTGTTTCATCTTCTGAAAGTATAGTCTTGCACTTCAAAAACTGGCAGGCCCAAGCCCAGTGCTGGTAAACTAGACTGAAAAGCTGACTCTCCATGACCGCTATAGCATTATCTTTGTTGCAGTAAAAAAATGAAACCATTTGCCACTTCAAATAGGTAAGATACACAGATATGCTAGAGAGAGAGTGTTTGTAGCAGATGTCCTGAAATTTGCGAAGACACAGAAGCTGTGTCTCCACAAGGATGGACAGCATCACAGTGGGCCCTGAGGAACACAGATTACTTCAGCACATGGATTTGGCACAGTGACAAGACTAAATACTTGAGACACAGCTCATCAGGCACAAGCAGTGCCAGCAGCTTTTCCAGAGTCTGGGAAAGCCTGTCCAGCCCCATCAACATTTGTGTGATCCCACCTGTCTGAGCAAAGAAGCAGCACTGTACCTCCTTCCCTTGTCAGGTATTGTCAGGCTGCTGCCAATGAGGCAGTACAATGTGTAAGCCCAAAAAGAACCAAATCCTTGTCAGCATCTCTAGGAGATGCTTCTGTAATTCTGTCTGGTGTGGCAAACAGCTTGTCTTCCAGATCTAAAGTGAACATGTGTAATGAATTCAGGATTGAGTCTTCAGTTAAAAGAAACTTGCTGTACCTTCCCACACATATATCGCCTTCTCATTTCACTCATCCCCACCAACAATCCTTTAGCTAGCTGCCATAGATTTTCCATATCTTCTCTAAATTGCTGTTGAAAAAAAGGTGGTACTGCAAAGGAAGGAGCAATTATCCCTATAATAAAGATGTGAAAAACCCTATCCTCAATCAGTGATGTAAATAATCCTGCTTGGAAAAAAATCTCCAGGTAATGTATGAATTGCAAGGTGAGAGAATTCACTTCCTATAACAAGCAATAACAGATATCAGTCACATTTCCAAACTAATTTTGAATGGCTTCCAGCATGATGAGTCATATTTGACATTTTGCAATAATAATGTTTTTTTACAAATAATTTTACATAATTTATCCATTTTAAGATTTAGCACAGTTTATTCACAGGCAGATCCCATGGGGTTTGGTTTAGGAGGACTTTGAGAAAAGACTTTGTTGCAGCTCCTATCACTTAAACTTTTTAGGACTTCAGCCTCCTCAGCATTCACATTCAGCCAATTTACACAGCAAAATAGTTAGTTAAAATCACTACATCATGGAAAATGACCTAAATCTGTTCTGCCCCCATCATTGCAACAACGGCTGTACACCTTTGAGCAAGATTCTGCTGCTCAGCTTCAGCTTTATAAATTGAGCCATAGGTTCCACCAAATTTTCCAATGCCTACACTGCTACAAAACCTAATACACTATGAAAATACTATTTATCAGATTTGCGACACTTATCTCCAATCCCTTCTTCCAGACTAACCAGCTTACTGCATTTTTTTGTTTGTTTGCTGTAATGATGCTTTCATTTCCTCTTCTGTTATTCACACCCACGCCAATGCAGTCAAAAGCAGTATGTTTTTTTTACATCAGGTGGTACTGGCTGTAATTTAAAATAAAATCCTATAATCTTCCATTCTGGAACTGGAAAAGTTGAAGTTTTAAGTCAGGAAGTGTTTTAATGTGATTTTTTAAAAGACATTTGCGTACCCCAAATCAAAATAAGACTATTTTCATAGGTATATTCCACGCACATAAAAGGTGTCATGTTTAGTTTAAAATCTTGATTTGGATTTACTGAGACTGTTGAAGTTTACTGTTAAAATAAACTTACAAATACCTTTTTTATAATTATCTGCTCTGATTTATTAATATGTAAACACTTTCAAATATTTAAAAAGATAACATAATGATAACAACACAAATTTAGTCATGGATGATGGAAATAAAGGTTGAAGGTCTTGGAAGTCTTCAACCTCAATGATTCTGCGAAATCCAACTAATTATGTTTAAAAAACTAGCCATTATTTTTAAATAAACATCTCACATTTTCATGAGTGATTTTTTTCCTTCCCTTTTCATTTGAACACAGATCTCTCAGTGCTTATATTAAGATAATTATTTTTTTTTCAGCTATGCTACATTTTTTATAGAATGATGTTTGTGGCCTGTTTTCTGTTCCCTTATGGAGGACATATGACAGCCTCTTTGACAACTGAGACTTCTTATGACTTTTCAAAAGATTTGTTGAATATGTGTTTAATATTCCTAGAAAGTGTATCAAAATAAGAATAAAAGTCTGCAACTTTGAATTATGTCCTGCTACTTTGTCTGCTGCACCAAGGAATTTTGAACTGTTTGTATTCAGCAGGTATTTTTAGATGGTGAGGTAGACCTTTTCACAGAAGTGAGATACAACGTGCTGATTGTAATAAGGCATGGAACTGAAAGATGGTCTTGATCCTTTCTAGCCCACAGACATTTTGCAGTTAATTTTAAGGACCACAGGAGCAGATCATAAGACCATTTTTTAAAAATGTAACATCAGAAAATAGAAAAAAATACTAGTTATATTAAAAAAAAAATATTTCAAGGATGCTTTTGATTTTTTTTTCCATGCATATAAAAATTAATTTTCAATAAAATGTGGGTATTTCTGTGTTATCTGTTTGCCTCTTTGTGCAAGTCATTATTATTAGGGTAGCAAGCAGGGTTGTGTATTGTAGGCATCCAGTTGGTAGCAACAAAGTGGAGATGAGAGCTTACAAAAAATAAGAGTTCCAGTAATAAGGGTTTCAAAATGTATGAGTATTAAAAAAATTATTTCATTTTTAAATTTATACAGTCAGTGAAACAATCTTAAAAAATAATTTTTCTAGGATGTTACAAGGCACATAAATTACCAAATATAAACATAGAAAAATAGCCAAAATAATGAACTAAGCCCACATACACCTTTAGCTATTTAAGAGGTGTGTGAATGATTTATGAGAATGTGAATCACTCTATTTACAGGGTAATGAATATTTCACATTTAAGATGACCAACAACATTAAAAAGAAGGGGAAAGAAAAGCTCATATCCAAGAACAGTGCCGTGGTTTATGACTCCAGAGGGACTTGCATCTTCTGAAGCTCCTTCTTGGGTCTGATGGCTGTGCAGCTGTTTCTGCTTCCCTTACTGGCTACAGAATATCACCTCACTGGTATGACCAACCAGCTTCACTGTCTAAGAGAGGAAGGGGCAATCTCTCCACTTCCCCATGCTTCTATATTGGGCAACTTTGTGAAAAACAGAAAGGATCTACACATAGATCGAACACTCGGCATAGTCTTCAGCTTTCAATAGTAAAATGGTGTGAAGGGGTTTCTTGGGCTTTTTTTCTTTTAAGTAAAGGCTTTGAGAAGTTGTTTGGCCTGCAATAAGCCATTATATTCTACTAATTAGGAAAAGATTGTAAAACATACAAATAGCCAATTTTTATTTAAATTCAAGAGACATTACCAAACAATATTCCCAAATACCCATTTTCCACCTGCATATATATATTTCAACTAGCCTAAGTGTCAGGGATTCAAAGTAATAAGATTTTCGTACAAATATATTTCATTGTGTATTTTCTTTCATTAACAGGATCCACTCCTTTATGTAGCTCTAAGTATACATTCACATATTAAAGAGTAATAATTAGGCTAAAAATATATGTCTGTTTATTATCTGATTGTAGTAATTAGCCTATCAAGGGTAATTTGCTATAAAAGATACAGTACTAGAAATAAATAGTTCTAAATTCAAAGACCTTTAAAATGGGGTGTCATTTCCAGTCTGTGTTACATTTTCCAATGTCCTTTTAAAGCATTAACTAAATTCACTACACTTGGGAGAATAATTTGGACCTACATACATGAAGTCCCACTCACATGAGGAGCTTAATTCACTTAATCTCCTTCTTGGTTTTGTAATGAGCAGAAACAACCAAGTAATTGTCTGGATTCATGTCCCTGAGGTTTGGAGACTTGTTCTGGATTGGAGAAGTTTTCCCATCTACTCGGGAGATCTGAAGCATTCGGCATGGGTCATGCTTCAGTAAGTAACCAGCAAAAGTCTCCCAGCCTCCTCCAACACGAACCATCACATGTTTGTTGTGCAGCATCTGAAATTACATAGGTGGGAAAAACACAAACATTCTTGAGAGGCAACCATTCACAAAGAAATCACACATTTTTGCTTTAAAAAACTGCTTACTTGAATTGAAAGTCAAAAACATCGTGGTAGTCCACTTTACAATAAAAGGAAAGTAAAAAAATGGTAGAGTGGTTTTTATTTGCATTTTAAAAGTAATTAAAAAAAATAACCTGCAAGAAAATGAACTGGTGTTTTAAACAAAAGATTTTCATATTTTATATAAATAAATGCTACACAATTTTCTAGTCCTATAGCATGGAGTCTTTCTGTTCTTCAGGTGTTTAGTAGAAATATGCCAGGAAACATGAATACTTTTAGATTATTTTTTTGAAAACATGATAGTAAAAGGCACCATTTTATATTGTCTTGAAGCTGACTTTTCTTTATAGAAATAGTGAAGGGGGAAAACAACCAAAACAATTTAATCTATCTCTGAAAAATTAAAAAAAAAAATTTAGAAAATGAAGTTTCATGTATTTTAACAATTAAGTCTTGCTGAAAATACATTCTAATAAAATAGTTTAATGTTGTAATTAAAATAATCCAATGAGATACATCAGAAGTAATTTATCTGGAATGGTTTAGAAACACCTGAATTTTCTGCCTAAATTCAAATAAAATTTTTCTCCAAGTGCCAGTGTACCTTCTCCCTTGCCTACCCTTGAGTCCAGCTGGTGATTTCACCCAATTCTCCCTTTTGTTTCTCCATGCAGAACAATCAAATAAATACCAATGAGGTATAAAACCATAAACCCATAAACCTATATTTTACTGGTTTATTTTATAATCAACATTGCAAATACCACATTGAAAAATGCTTTGATCAGGATATCTCATGAAATGCTAAAGAACATTCAGCTGTAGTACCAGAAATTAAAAATTGGTCCTGTAAAAGGCTTCTAGAAGACATTTAACACAGTCTGGGTTTTTGAATTTGGATGTATGGCTGTGATGCCTATATGGACATGTCCAAAATTCCCTTGAGGGCTGGTAGTATTTGCAGTTGAGACTTACATGGCACATCAACCTTTTGTAACACAGCATAGCCAACAAAACAGGAAACATCCTCAATCAAATAAAACCACACATAATAGAAGACAGAAAATTCACCTAAAAAAAACCCTCAACCAAAAAAACCCCCACCTCAGCCTATTGTTTGAATTCTGTGACATAAGGAGACAGATTCACCTGGAGTGAAAAAAGCATGCTCAGCTGTACACCTGAAGTTTGAAAATCAGGCTACGTTTATAAGGAATAGAACTCTTCATTAGAATAAGCAGCTGCAGATGAAATCTCATTTGACAGTTTTCATTTGAAACATTTTTACACAAGGAAATTCTTGCTTGTGCACTTTGGTTTTTTGTGAAACACAATGGGAAATAATTTATGGATATTGAAAAATGAAGTTACTTCTGATCCATTGCAAGGAGATGCTCAGGGACTCTCAGTTTAATAATTATCTCCCAAATACTGAGTCTGTGCTGTTGCTCTGGGTTGTATGCGTGTTAGCTTCTACAGTAGCTGTACACAAATGAGATTTTTCTCTAGATTTATGGGAGTAGAAATCAGACTTTTTCCCTCAAGGTTTGTATTTTAGTTTCAAGACTTTGATTTGAACTGACAAGGTTATGAGATTTGAATCATGCCTTTAGTTCCAGACAATATATCATGAAAGAAGCAAATGGTTTTTACATCAAGTTTGAAAATTGAAGTTCAAATGGCGACAGAGCCTTAAGACAGTCTAGAGAATTTTATTCAGCAACTTTCTTCTCTTTGAGAAGAAAAATTTGAGAACTGCCCCAAAACCTTTCAATATTAAAACAACTTAAGCCCAACTGGTGTAATACAACATGGGGTGGGGAGGGGTTGACTGTGCCTGAATTTCAGCTTCCCTATATTATCAGACGGAGATTCACGTTCCAAATGCAGTTAGTACCTGGACTTTTGATTAAGATGGAAAGTTAGCAAAAAGTATATTTGGTTCAATTTCCCTTACTGACTACGGTGCAAACACACTACTTCCTGATGCTTAGGTTAAATGCACATCTTTTGTCTTTCCCCTCTTTGATCTTTTGTGTTATTATACTATTACAAAATTAATTGAGTGCTTGCTTTCTACAGACAGAGTTTTCCTACATTCTAAATGTAATAACTGTTTCTGCTGTGCTGTTTATGCCACAAATGCACCATTTTACTCCTACAGTAATATTTTGATGTTAGTAACATCAGCATCAATCCAAAATAATTCTGCTAGTTTCAGAATTGCTCCAGCTTCACAGAAACATAAAGGACTTCTTAGCATGGAAAAAAACCCCAAGAACTTGCTCTACTTTCTAACTGAAAAAACAGTTTTCTCCCCAATATACTTCAGCTGAAGATGAAATTTTTGAGATTTCACAATCCATCCAATTCACCTTACCAATTGCATGAGATCTCTGAGAAAAAAAAATTTTGATTCTACAATAATAAAGTTTATTAGTGTCAATTTAAGTACATTCATGGCATACATGTATTTTCACACTGCTACCCAGCCTAAAACTAAGAAAAGATTTTCTGAAAATAAAATCCAACATATGTTTATGATTGCCATAAATTCCATTATTTCAGTTGTGTATGAAGCAGGCCTGTCACTAAAACTCTTCTCTCATGAATCTGTCTTTAAGCTAAATCTACAGTGAACCAAACACATAACAAACCAGAGGACCAGAAAATAGCATTACAGAGGGAGAAATGATAGATTGTTTTGGTAGGCATCAAGGCTGTATCCAGAGATAACAAGAGAAATAGTTGATAAAATTTAGGTGACACTAAGCTAAGGACTTTGGCATCAGAGTAAAATATAGTCTAGGCAGTTGTGGTTTTACATACCGCAAGTTTGGTGAGTTTGATGCCTTATTAAAGAGATATTAGGCTGTATGTAAAGACAGTAAGTTCATCTAAATAAGCAGTGTTTTATTGACTTGGAAAAAAAAAAATCTATTCTATTTTATAGGAACTAAAAATCTGGCCCAATATAGTTATACTTTAGATTATAACTTCTTACGGAATATTTCAGGAGATGATAGGAAGAAGAAGGAGGAATGACACACTATGGATCTGATCCAAGTATTACAAAAGCCAACACAAAAATTCTGCTGACTCAAAAGGAACTTGGGCTGGGCTCTGGAAGATAAATGCAGCAACCTAAGGCAAATAGAGTTAGTTGACTTTAGACCAACTTCAGAAACAGTATAAGCTACATACTGAGAGAATATTAACCATAAAAACCAAAGGTGTTTGGCAAAATAATGCAGAGCATCACACCAGTGGCTGTGCAAAACAAATTTCACACTCACAAAAGTGAAATATTAGTGAGATTGCTATTGAGAAGAAATCAAATTTTACTGAATATAAGCCACTTAGACTTATTGTCATTTTGTTGCTCGTATCTCAGGACTTAGGGATCCTTCTTTGAGTGGTGTTCAGAACAACATCATTGAAATGGGCTTTTAGATCAAAACATTTCACACTGTCCCCAGAAACATCACAGCCCAACACTTAGGAAATACGACTGTTCTGAAGACTTATGTGCATTACTGTATAAGACCACTGCCCACACCAAGCTTGAAGGCTTTGCTGCTGCCACTGAGAGGTGCACTCACCCACTCACTCACATACCAGGCACCCTCAGATATGGTACCTTTGGGTGATGATTCTGCTGCAACTCCCACTGATGCTATTTAGGAATCATTTTACTCCATACCACTTTTGATGATCTACCTTCCTATCTATGAAAAATAAATGGCTTTCTCAAATCTCAGCAGTATTCAGTATTCACTAACCATTCTTAGTAAAAAAAAAAAATTTAAAAAAAAAAATGAGAGCAGTATACAAATCTCAGACCAGGAATGAGACTCAGATCTAAGCTTTTAGCCTGCCTCAGTGAGTCCCTGGGCCTGTATCTAGAACATATTATTGTCACAAATTATTCTGCAGGGCATAGCTCATGTGGACATTTTCATTCAGTAGGACATCTCTTCCATATAAGAGGCTGTAGTCTTTCTCTTCCCAGTTGTGACCAGCAGAACTGATATTTGGCACTGGCAAAAGGTGAAGTCTTGAAATTTAATGCACATATCTATACAGAAGATGAAAAAGTATTATCTGCAGTCTTGAGACACTATTGCTTCAGGAAACAGGGTCAGCAAAATTAGTCCCCAAAATCCCCAGAGACTCCATATGTGGCAGTTACCCTGCTTGAAGGTGGCCACTGAAAATTCTCACTTTTATCACTTAATGTGGAACCAGGTCTAGCTTGGTGAAGCCCAGAGAAGACTCTGGAAGACTGGCAGCATGCAGAAAAGTCTGTTCGGCTGTATGCCTTCCCAGAGGTTCTAATGACAGTAGTTCGACATCCCTGACAGTCACCAAAACATGCAAAAATTCATGCTAAAAGTCCATACTAATAGTCCATTCCAACAGGGGACAACTGGGGGTGAGCCAAGAAGAGGACACCACAATAGTAGGTGATAGAAGGCATTTATACAGAACTAGAAGTATTCTAAATTCATTCAAACAGGGATGTGAATTTTCAGAAAATTATAGGTAACTGTTTGCTGCTGCATGAAGTTTGCCACTTCCCTGAGAATTCTCTGAAAACACCAGCATGTGTAATTAGCTCCAGATTATTTGCTTGTAAGCCAAATTTACAGACATTAAAAATATCTTGTTAGCAAAGATTATGCAACTTCATCTCTAGAATTCCTCATAAAATTTATAGCAAAATCCTGAAGTATGATCTGATTTAGCCATCAGCCAGGTTCTCTTTAGCTACAGTCCTATTTCAAAAAGTTTAGAGACACTGTAGCATAAATATTATAAAAGGCAGTACTGCTCTTACACACAGAGGGTTCACCTACACACAAGGAATCATGGGAGTAATTCCCAACAGAATATGGAAGAAAATCAGCTTCCAGAGGGAAAGCTAGAAAGCTTCCCTCCAACTACACTCTTTTTGGCTTTCAGTCCCCTTTTGTCATTGAATTTATGTCTTCTTAGAGAAATATTTTAGTCTAATAGAACAATAAAGCTTATTTTAGACTTTTAAGGAGTCACTTATGTGCCTGAGTGCACATCCAAAGGATTCAAATTAAACCTCACCTCTACAAATCTGAAAAAGTGCAAATTATGCGGCCAATTCCAGGTACTAATTATTCATTTGCAATAAAGTAATCTATTTTCAGTCTATTAATGTATATTTTGGCAGATAACAATTTATTAGTCTCTTCTAACCTAAATTATCTTAAAAATAAATAGGTAAAACGAAGTTTTTCTCCATCTGAAAACCAAGAAATATGCACTCCTGATTTTCTTTGTCATCCCTCATTAAGTCACATTGTGTCTAGCTCTCCTCTTTATATAGGGTTATAAAAAAATGCTTTGGATTATGGCTATTAGTTTTAAAAGTTCCAAATGACGTGACTTCAGCCATTACATATGGATTTGTTTAAGGACCAGGTCCGACTTTCTGTGTTGTCATTCTAAAACCCCAATAAAGTAGCCTCCACTTCCTCTCTCTTCAGACACCATGATAATGACATGGAAAATAGACATGTGAGATGTTACATAGTGATTCGTATCATTATGGAAACAAACCATGGGATCAGTATAAACAAGAATATTGAACTTAAAATAAAGCATGGATATGAGACAAGGAAAAATATAATGATTTCATTATATTTGTTTAAATCACTTTGCTGTAAATTGCTGGCTCTTGCTGTTATGTATTTTTTGCCACTATAATTATGAATTATATCCATTTTTTACATATAAAGAAAATGCAGGCTTGTGTGAACGTGTAAAGACTTGTTACTGTTGTTACCTGCTTGCTAGGAGCGTAACCTGACAACATGTTCAAGCCTTGTCCAGACCTAGTGGGGGCTTGTAGCCACTGCTGCTTGGGAGCCAGCCAACATGTTTGGGCTTGCTCCTACTTGTACCGCAGCCCATTTGGCATGACATAGCCCACCAAGAAGCTGCCTAAAAAAGAGGCAGTGACCAGGGGTAGGACGGACGTGTTGGTGGAGCACAAACTCCCTGTGTCCCCAGCGCTGCTTGCCCATCCCTTATCAATGAATTAATAAATTGCTTTATTAGATTGACCAACACAATTGTGGTGAGTAATTTATAATAGACAGCTCTCTGGATTAACATCTCCCTCTCATTTTTGGGGAGTAATATGTTGTAAATCACACTAAACAAATCTCACGTAGTCGGAAAAAACATCATAAAAAAGCTCAGACTGAATAAAAGATGTCAAGAGCATAGGTTAATTGCTTGTCACAGTATTTCTAGCTATGCTACAGGTTTTAGAATTAATATACTTTCTCAGTTATAAAGTATTTTATGTTAATGTTACATCTTGGGCTGTATCAAACACATCAACGGAGATCCACTTAATTTGTTGAAACAATCTCTGTTTCAGATCAAAAGAACAAGCAGACTTTGTGTCTGCAAATACAAAAGGCATCTAAATAATCATTCAGATACGTAAATATCCAAAGGGCTATTTAAACATTAAAAGTATGAAACAGAAAATGGCAGGTGTAATTATCCACTTTTCTTATTTTCAAAATTTGGCTGTCACTTCACTCTGGAAACAAAATTTATCAAAGAGGACTGTGGACATCCCTCTGCAGGCAGGACATTGAGGAGGTCACAGCCACTGTAAAGACTGTGGTTTTAAGCCCTTATCCTTTTGAAGTCAAAAGTAAGTGAGGTTTTCTGCAAAACTGTAGTGGGTACTAAATGTACTGAGTACTAAAGTAATCCTTCTGGGCAAAAACTATTATGATAATAAGAGTGCCAAATATAAAAGAAGAAATGGCAGCAGAGCCGTACATTATATATACTGGCATCTTTAAGACAAACACTATAATTTACTTAATATATGGCAAGATCCCTCATCTACCCAATGGCATCATAACATAGCAAAGAAAAATTTAGGGTTCAATTACATATTTTTGTATCATTTTCCTTATTCAAATCCAGATTGCTTCAGATACCTGCAGCAGACACACATTAATAATGAGGGCTTTTTCTTTTCAGCGGTAAGAATGAGATAGTACTAATATTGTGATCTATCACAGATACTACTGTACCTTCAAAGAAAACTTATTCTTTAAAAAAAGTTATCTCTCTTTAATAAAGACATAATGAGAGACTCATTAGATTTAGTGGGCAACAGACACCTCTAACGGTCACTATTCTAGGATAGAAAGTTTTAATTATAAGTGTGCTTTCATTAAATTCTCTTCCCTACCCATATTTTTGTCATTTTTCTATAACACAGTTGAGTCTTCAGGATTTGTAAAGTGATAGCAGCTTATAGTATCATTATAAAATATAATATTAGGTACTATAACTTGTTACTATAATATTGTATTATATTATTAAGTAGATATTACTTATTGTTTCACACTTTAACCTAGTAATACATTTTGAAATAAAGTAGAGATGGAAATGTTTAAATACCTAAATAAAGTAAAGATTTAACTCTTTTCTGGAAGCTTACTTGGTAACAGATACACTTTTGTACCAAATGAAATCAGTTACATGTTTTCAATAAGTGAGTGATGTAGCTCCTACTGAAGTCAATGGGAAGTCCAATTCTTCACAATGTATTTTGGGTCATGTTTTTTGGAAATCTGAACCAGACTCTTTTGCTAAAATAAGTAATGTTTTTTTCTTTTATGAAAAGGTCCCTAGCAAAAAGGTTTTAAAACTCTAACCACAATATCCTTTGTTAATTAAATCCACTTCTTTCAAAGAAGCCTTCTCGTTCTCCTTTTCATCTCATAGATATTCTATGAAAAGATGTCTAGCAATTTTTATACATGATTTATACAAAAATCAGCTGTTTTATTTCACTAAAACATACAGCAGAGAGCTCTTGTCATTTAGAATAAGAAGTGAATTGCCTCCACCCAACTCATCTTTACTTAATTGATTAGTTATTTTGCTTGTGTGTTGATTTCTCCTTTTTTCTAAACTAGTATTACTGTCCATTTGGCAACTGCTTCCATTTTCAAAACCAATCCTTTCTGTGAAAAACATAAGCAAACAAGGGTAAGTAAAGCTGAGTTAAAATGAGATGGCCTTTGTCTCTTAGGATTCAGTTTCTTTTCAAGCCATTTTTAAGTGCCTTTGGACCTCCTTTGCAATTTCTACCTCACGACTTTCCAATCTATATTTGCAATAATTACCCAAGTTGTTAAACTACCTTATCAATCAAAAATCTTGTTTTTTACAGTGCTTACGGAATGCTACTATAGATTCATGTTTTCAGTACAGTGCTGGTAAATGCAACTGGGAATAGAAAACGTCTGTGCTGAAGACAGGCACAAAGTAAGTGGCTAGTAATTCCACTGAAATCAGACTGCTGCAGCTGAAAATCAAACACTTCATATATTATTATATCTTGTTGGTATGACCTATATTATGTTAAAACACTGCTTAAGTAACTTATAATTCATACATGATTGCAAATTACTCCTAGCAGGAAGGCAATTGGAACTTGTAAAACTGTTTAAGAAATCTGAGAACAGTGTTCCCAAGTATCTCAACCCTGTGCCTTTCACCCATACATAGAGCTAAATCCTGCTCCACTCTAAAGGTTTGTACAGAAAGCAAATCTCAACCAAGCCTCATGGCAATATGAAAGGAAAACAAAAATTGACTTAGATTAAGTCACAGCTCAGGAAACTAGGATGTAATCAGGTTAGAAACTTAATACCAAGGGGAAAAAGTTTGTAAATTGTTCCTAGAGAGTTCCCCTAGAAGAGGTACAGATGTGGAAAAGCTGAGATAGCTTTTTACCTACATCAGAGTTTATAAAAGTCTGAAAGAAGCTAGGAAACACATATCTGACCATGAAGACATAGGGCGGCTAAAACTGAATAGGATGCAAAATTATTAAAGCCCTACGTGATCTAAGAGAAATAAGTAGTTTCACAAGCCTCCATTTAGAGCAGAGAGCAGGTAAATGGCATGTTTGCAGTGGTATCAGGAACAATGTACCAGAAAAATCTTCCATTTGATGTATCAGCAGAACATAATACTAGGACAGCACCACAGCCTCCCAAAACGGGCAACAGCAATTGCTGAAAACAGTACTATGGTAAATCTAACAACATACACTGACAATCAGCCAGTTGTGGGTTGTGAGAAGTACAGCAGCAGCACTGTGGTGACAGAATAAGAAATTAAAAAACAGGATGTGGGGATGAGGAAAATGATAACAGCCAGATGGCCTAGAAGTATCCATTGGAACGTTAGAGACAACAGTACTTGAGAGCCAAGGTGTCCTGGGGTTATTCACAATGTTATTGTATTCCATATCGATCTGTGCCAAAAAATTGTTACTGTCTCTTTCAGACCCTGAATCCGGGACCCTTGCTCGTGTGGGGTTGTGATTGCGGGCGTTTTTAAAATCTCCCCACCCAGGTGGTTTGCTGCTTTTCGTCACGTGATGTTTGCTCGCGAGCTGCTTAGTCTTTTATCTGGGAAAGGTTTGTTGGTTGGTTGGTTTTTTCCTTCCCTTGGCATGGAGAGACTGCAGTTAGCGGGTTTGAACTGCCTTAGGAGGGAGTTCCGCCTGTGCCTGCACCTCCCTGCCAGTGACCCCGTTCCAGGAGAGAAGAGAGGAGCACAACTCTCGCTCTTTTGTGGCACCTTTGGGTTTGCATCTGTAGCCATCTCAAGAGAGTGCATTTCACAATTAGAAACTCTTTCGAAGTGAATTTGTGAACTCTGCCGGCAGCGGGGGAAAAAAAAAAAGCGAGTGAGAGGCTGGGATCAGGACACCCCATGTCCCGGGGACAGAGCAGACTGCAGACTGCTCCTCCCCCCATCGTCCCACCACCGTGCTGCTGAGCATGGTAGCAGCAGTGCCAGAGCCCACAAGTGGCTGGAGGAAGCAGCGGCAGCAGCGCAGACCCCACTCAAGCTGTCAAGTTTCCATCTGCCTGTAGAACGACTCTGTAGCTCCTGCCTTCCTGGCAGGTGCTGTTGCCATCCCGTCTTTCTTTCTGGGCCCAGGCAGTTGCCTGGGAGGTGCCATTTTAGAAGGGAAGGTTGTGACATCATCTCTCCCGTGTCCTGCAGCCACGCAGCTGCTGCTGGTGGGTGCCGTTTTGGGAATGGCACTTGCGGCTTCTCTTTGTTCCCATGGGGGTATGAGGTCTAGCAGGTTAGTATCTAGCAGTTGTTTATTTTTTTCTCCTGCCTCTTGGCATTCTGTTTGTTAATAAATATTTAGGGGTTTTTTTCACTTCTATCTACTCGTTTTCATTGCTTATGAGTGGAAAGGGATTGTATGAACCCTTAAAGGGAGACAACTCATTCCAGGATATTCTCCATTAAGTTGTCTCAAGCCAAGAGACAAGGGGAAGAAAGTTTCTTTTCAGCAGGTATCTTAGAGTAAGCAAGAATCTAGCAGCCCACTGAAATCCTGAATGATGCAGCACATGGAATAAGGCAGCATAGAGAAGGAAATCTTAGGGCAACTCACAGTAATTACAACTTAAAAGGCTGAAAGGACAAACTGGAAGTGGGACAGTCAACACTGTCCCATAAATTATGGGATCCAGCACAGTGGTGATTTTTAGATGATACACAGTCTGCTGAAGAGATAGTAGAGATTGTTCCATAGTTTCAATGATAAAGAAAACTGCACATGATACCCAACTTCAGTATCTGAGATATTTACTGCTATGAATAAATTTCTGAGGTTTTTTTCTTTTCTTTCCCCCCCTAGTTGACTGTAAAAATTGCCCTGTGTTTTTTATGTTAATTGTTAATTTAGTACAGCTCACCCCCCGCTTTTTCTCCCCGCCCCCCTTCCACCACTGCTATCTGACCGAGTATGGGGGGACAGCTCGTGCTGTCAAATAGAGGGAATAAATAGAGGGAACTTTGCAACCTAAGGGCAGCTGCCGAACCTGAGCCAGACCTGGCCAGAGTAGCAGAGCCTGGAGCCAGGCTGGGCCGAGCTGAGGCAGAGGACACGCTGCATGCAGCCGGGGCTGCGCGGGGCCAGGACGCATGGAGCCGGAGCTGCCCGAGTCCCTCGGGACAGTGGTGGCAGCCGGCGAGGAGGGCAGGCCAGGCGGCGCTGGGCAGGTGGGTTGGAGGAGTGGCAGCAGAGCCGCCCAGCATGTCTGCAGCGCCGGCATGGCAGAGCTCCGCGTAGCAGCGGCAGCAGCAGTGAGGGGCCACGTGGCGCTGTCCAGCGTGTGGCATGGTGGAGCAGCCTGCGGATGGCGGCAGTCGCGAAACAAAAAAGACAGCGGCCGTGTGGTGCCGGTGCAGCACAACCAGGCAGAGAAGTGGCAACACTGACCCTGCGTAGCAGGAGCGGCGGTGTGGGCCCGACATGCAAGGCAGAGACCAGAAGTATTGCAAAATATACAACAACCCCGACACAGGACTAATGCACAATCTGGCTGCTGGGTGCAGCCATGTAAATAAAGGGCGCGGGGAATGATGGGTGATGTGAGAAT
>VXBQ01017775.1:244865-313337 GCA_013400175.1 Phainopepla nitens | reverse complement strand
AAAAAAAAAAGCGAGTGAGAGGCTGGGATCAGGACACCCCATGTCCCGGGGACAGAGCAGACTGCAGACTGCTCCTCCCCCCATCGTCCCACCACCGTGCTGCTGAGCATGGTAGCAGCAGTGCCAGAGCCCACAAGTGGCTGGAGGAAGCAGCGGCAGCAGCGCAGACCCCACTCAAGCTGTCAAGTTTCCATCTGCCTGTAGAACGACTCTGTAGCTCCTGCCTTCCTGGCAGGTGCTGTTGCCATCCCGTCTTTCTTTCTGGGCCCAGGCAGTTGCCTGGGAGGTGCCATTTTAGAAGGGAAGGTTGTGACATCATCTCTCCCGTGTCCTGCAGCCACGCAGCTGCTGCTGGTGGGTGCCGTTTTGGGAATGGCACTTGCGGCTTCTCTTTGTTCCCATGGGGGTATGAGGTCTAGCAGGTTAGTATCTAGCAGTTGTTTATTTTTTTCTCCTGCCTCTTGGCATTCTGTTTGTTAATAAATATTTAGGGGTTTTTTTCACTTCTATCTACTCGTTTTCACTGCTTATGAGTGGAAAGGGATTGTATGAACCCTTAAAGGGAGACAACTCATTCCAGGATATTCTCCATTAAGTTGTCTCAAGCCAAGAGACAAGGGGAAGAAAGTTTCTTTTCAGCAGGTATCTTAGAGTAAGCAAGAATCTAGCAGCCCACTGAAATCCTGAATGATGCAGCACATGGAATAAGGCAGCATAGAGAAGGAAATCTTAGGGCAACTCACAGTAATTACAACTTAAAAGGCTGAAAGGACAAACTGGAAGTGGGACAGTGTTGACTGTCCCATAAATTATGGGATCCAGCACAGTGGTGATTTTTAGATGATACACAGTCTGCTGAAGAGATAGTAGAGATTGTTCCATAGTTTCAATGATAAAGAAAACTGCACATGATACCCAACTTCAGTATCTGAGATATTTACTGCTATGAATAAATTTCTGAGGTTTTTTTCTTTTCTTTCCCCCCCTAGTTGACTGTAAAAATTGCCCTGTGTTTTTTATGTTAATTGTTAATTTAGTACAGCTCACCCCCCGCTTTTTCTCCCCGCCCCCCTTCCACCACTGCTATCTGACCGAGTATGGGGGGACAGCTCGTGCTGTCAAATAGAGGGAATAAATAGAGGGAACTTTGCAACCTAAGGGCAGCTGCCGAACCTGAGCCAGACCTGGCCAGAGTAGCAGAGCCTGGAGCCAGGCTGGGCCGAGCTGAGGCAGAGTACACGCTGCATGCAGCCGGGGCTGCGCGGGGCCAGGACGCATGGAGCCGGAGCTGCCCGAGTCCCTCGGGACAGTGGTGGCAGCCGGCGAGGAGGGCAGGCCAGGCGGCGCTGGGCAGGTGGGTTGGAGGAGTGGCAGCAGAGCCGCCCAGCATGTCTGCAGCGCCGGCATGGCAGAGCTCCGCGTAGCAGCGGCAGCAGCAGTGAGGGGCCACGTGGCGCTGTCCAGCGTGTGGCATGGTGGAGCAGCCTGCGGATGGCGGCAGTCGCGAAACAAAAAAGACAGCGGCCGTGTGGTGCCGGTGCAGCACAACCAGGCAGAGAAGTGGCAACACTGACCCTGCGTAGCAGGAGCGGCGGTGTGGGCCCGACATGCAANGCTGCGCAGAAGGGATGGTCGCCCGAGCCACAAACGCGGAAGTCAAGATGGATAAAGAGGGATGGACCTGGGGACTGAGTGCGGCAGTTGGTGGAGCGGAGACTCCCCTGTCGCCCAGCGCTGCTTTGCTTTCAACCCATAATTTGTGAATCAATAAATTTTCAATTAATTTGGCGTTGACAAGCCCTTTGTGCTCATTTACAACAGGTGACAACTGGGAAGGGAATAAGACCCCAAAAAACAAAACCTACGTGATATATAGAAAAACTAACAACAGGTTCTGTAGAGGAAAGAATAGAGTTATCCTGCCATTGACTGTGGTGGTGTCGCCATGACTTCGGAGGACTAGATCAAGACCAGGTCTTGAGTTTTGCGTGGGTATCGGTAGTCTTCCCAGGGACCCCTGTGAGGGAGGAAGGCCCAGTTTGGCTACACAGCAATGCTGAAGATCTAGCTCCCCTGGATTGTATAATCGGGAGCACTGGCAGGATTTTGCAACCCTGCAAGCGCCCCACCCAGAGCTGATTCTTCTTACTAAAGGCATTAAAAGGATCTGATCTCCTGCCTGTTTGTTTCATTTACAAATACACATATGGAAAGCAGTGCTGGGGAAACGGAGAAATTTAGAGGAATTGGAGAGGAACAAAGAAAGATCCACTTGCACAGTGAAGTGAATGGAAAGATCTCATAAAGCCTGAGACAATGATTGAAGAACAATCATTTGAGGAGTGTAGAATCCAGTTTGAGGCTGAGCATTTCTGCCGTCATTCTGTGTTTCATTAAAGATACTTAGAAGCCATGAAATAACATCTTACCTTCTGCAAAGGAAATAAGTGTGAAAATGTAAATTTTTTCCCTTTCACATTGCAAAAATGAAACATCCTACATCTATTTGTGCATGGCAAGAGATAAAGTCAATATGCTTGGTGTAATGGCATAAACCACCAATGCACAGGAGTTCAGCTATTTGTATACCTGAAGCAGTCAAGAATTGTTTTAGAGGATGAAACTACAGCCAGGTGAATCCTGTATGGCACAGATAGCTGTTGAACTCTGGAGTTAACAGTTGTGTTAAACATTTCTACAGAGGGAAGGCATTGGGATTGACTATAGCAAAAATATTACGCTTAATGCAACTGATAATTTCTGCTTTCAGACAATAGCAGACTCATTGAAATAATTATTCCAAGTATTCCTGCCTAACTAACTGAAATCAAGATACATTTTTATACTCATAAAAATAACATGACAATTTGGACAATTTGAAATTCTTATTCTTGACTTATTTTTCCCTCAAACCTTACATTTAGTTTCTGTCTGATACAATTTTATAGAGTTTGGAAACAGCATATGTTTCATGTCTAACACTAGATCTTGCTTTACTGTTTGAAAACAGCATTCTGCATAGGTGAGCACTCTGTGTGCAAGAAATAACACAGATGCAGAAGTAAACACAGTTCCTGTGCATTAAGAACAAGTGGATTTCTGACAAATGAAGACATTTATGTCTTGGACGAAGATTAATAGTGTCAAGGAAAATTATTTAGATATGGGATTCATGTTAAGAATGGTATTTGTAGGATAAAGGGATTGTGCATTTCCAAGCACTTTGGGTGACATCTGATGTACCTGGTTGAGGTCTGAGGTCAATTAAGATGACACTTTCTTGTTTCTTACCTTCTAGACACATATATCTGGGCCAGCCACAAGGAGGACCTAGTCCCTATCAGCTGAAATGTGTGATATTGAGCAGTAATCTAGTTGCTCTTAGCTGCGACCTAACTCATAAGAAATATTTTATGCAACACTCAGCAGAAGAGATGATATGGGAAACAGATGAAATACATAAAAAGAAATCAGACAGAGTTTATGAGAGTAAGTGAAAGTGTTAACTTACAAATGGTATGTCTGGATGGAGTTATGGAAAGCCATATGTACTGAAATCAAATAATGGGGGTAGGGGAAAGACTGTATTTAAGAAAAAAAATGCAAAAGCATTAGCATGAGGCAACTAAAATAAATTCATGATATTTCTTAAAAAGAAGAAAAAGACTTTACTCTTATCTTTGAATAAAAACCCAAAGAAACAACTAATTTTCTTAATTGTAATGATTAATCTTCCTATTAGCATTTGGGGCCCTAAAAAGTTTCTCTTAAAAAAATCCCAAATAGCTAGAGACAATTCTCTCTCACTTTCTAATGTCAACTAAGTTTTTACCTCTCAAGAAATACCTCTAAAATAATGTATTAGAGCAGTGAGGTACTATTCAGAAAAAGTTATAAGCAGAATTTAATAAGAAATAAAAATATGAGTTCTATTTATAAACTGTGCACAAATTTAAAACAGAAACCCCACTAAATACAAAAAGGAATTAATTTTACCCAGACTATCAAGATTTACCTAAGTTACATTCCTTTAAGGATATTGAGTCACTTCCTGAGTGTATTCGTGCAGATTAGATTTTGTCACTGAATTCAGCTAATCTAGGGTTTCATCATGCAAATGTGCGTGGGGTGCATGTGAACATGCTCGTGTTACAGGATTGCAGAAATATATGAAAATGTTCCTATGAATCCTGAAGTGCCATCTGTTTGCTAGCTATTTTATCAAGACTCATTCTGTCTCTTCTAATTTCCTGCCTCAAAACAGCCAAATAAAAGAAAGTACCTCCTGCAACTAAACAAAAAACTGCACATCTTCAACTACAGAATTCTTCTCACTGTCTGCCTCTGGAAGGGATGTGCATGTGGTAAGTGACAGATATTTTAAGTCCAGCACAGATTGATTTCAATTATCACATACATCCAACTGCAGCAAGCAGCAACCGATGTATTTCCCTGTCTGGACTTTTTTTTTTTTACCTTCTAAATAGCTTCGAACAGCTACTTTCAAGTGTATGCAAGATTAATGCAGAAGCTGAAGTTAATCTTTGTAATATTTGTCACAAAAGTGACTTGGCTATTTTCCCCAGATCACTATCTTTTGTCCCCTGTTAAAATAAAGATACTGCCAGTCCTTTAGTGGTAAAAATCGTGACCCATAAAATTTAAAATTATGCTGAAGGTATTTTGATTTACTCAACAGTCAAAATTAAGTTTAGTTGAGATAGGTATGGTAATATCCTGAAACTGACCATTAGCATTTCAGTTTAATATTGGAAGTCCACAATAAATAAACAAACAAATAAATAAATAAATGGCATGTCCAGTCATCACAATTCAATTCAGTACCTTAGTATGGCCTATTAAAAAACCCAAACAAACAACAATAAAAAAACCCAACACCCAACTAAACCAACCAACAAAAAAAAACCATAAACAAAAAACCCCCCAAAAACAACAACAAAACCAAAAGAAACAAAAACCAAACAACAACAACAACAAAAAACCCACAAAGCCAAAACCACCAAACACATCAAGTCAGAATTGCAGTTATAAAGAAAAACACAGGGAGGCAGGCAAACACCACAATCAATTAAAAGCATGAGAAATAGGAATTAAAAAGTATATTCTAGAGAAATGAAGATCTCAAAAAGGATAGGTAGAACTTTTTCATTTCCTGGTGCAATAAAAGCTAATAAAAATCAAAATTTTCCAGACACTTTAACAGGAGCTGAATGCCATGTATTTTATGTTTGCAGATTTATCTTTGGGAAGAACTAAAAATATATATGACATTGTATAGGTCTTCTGCACTACTAGCCAGTGTCATGAATACTTTGACTTAAGATGGTTTTCCGTCTTCTATGAATTTATTCAGGATTAGCAGCTGTCTCATTGATTGGACATTAGCAAGTAAGCAAAAGGAAATACAGTAGTTTTAAAGTGAGGGTCCCAACAAAAGAATACCAGAAAGATTTGCATTTTTCTGGACATTCTCAGAATAGTCTTTAAACTTTCAGATGCAGAAACTGCCTACATATTTTTAGATTAAAAGTTCAATAATGCCTTTATTGCTCGGGCTTTTTACTTCTTCACGGCATTACTTTCAGGAATGGCAAGTGCTGAGGTGTCTGATCCAAACCATAAGAGAAAATAATATGTAATGACTATAATACTATTTTACTTCCTCAAATTTATGAGAGATGTAAGTTCAATTATAAGCTCTAAAGACATATTTTTCACATGTCCTTCAGCAAGTAAATATACTTCTATACTTCAAGTCTCTAGGCTTGGCATAACAAGCTATAAATTTTTCCATTTCATCTGGGTACAGGCTTGCTGGCTGGTCAAAGGTAGGAACTGTGAATGTATGTGGATAAAACATCAACATTAAAAAAGTACAGTTTCCAATAATTGAGATAAAGCCAGTCAGAGGGTAACTGTGGTTGAAATTAGGAGTTTTTAAGATTTAACATATGCATAACATAACTCCTCACTGAATGCTTGCAGATGAAATTGGTCAGTGCTCAAAATTATTAAGCTGTCTATATGTTCCTAAAGATGAAGAACCTACAGAGCAGAATTTCAATGTGCACTAGCCCCTAGCTTAATGTGACTGAAGCTTATTAAAATAAACATATAAAAATAAAGAAAAAACCATGAAAGAACACCACCAATATGATGCATGGCAATTATGGAAGTTTAATTAAAGTGAGACATGTAAAACTGGGGAGGTTTCGACCATATGACTACAATGGTCTGTGGAGATCATGTACTAAAATCTAGAAATTACCCAAGAAAAGCTGTAATATGCTTTCAATCAGTTTACTCCTGTGCCAAAGAACAAATGTTCTTTAAAAAAGCTTTTTAAAGCAATACAATATACTAGCCAGACATAAAGCCATTTGTCCTTGGTTGCTTAGCAATCCTAGAATAGAGATGTAAATATATTCATTCAGCCTTTATTTCTGACTAATTCAAAATTACATTCTATTGTCCAGTCATTGTAAATATGTTTAACAATATGGTCCTCTAAAAGGAAACTATTATTTATACTATCCTCTACAAAAAGACTCATTAAAATGTGGCTATATTGAGGATATTGCTTACAAGAATCTCTTCTAATAGCATCAGCAATTAATAAATAAAATGGAGATACATTTATTGTTTTAAAGGATGGGTTATACTTCAGTAGTTTAATCCATCTACTTTTCCTCCATCTTTCCTCTACAGGATGTTTATTTCCTGCACTTTCCATAACCTAACCCGCAAGCTCCATGGAAGTCTGCTGCCTGCATTACAGGTGAGAGAAAATTAAAACCTCCTAAAGAATAGAAGCACAAAGGAATGTACAAACCTTATCTTTACAAGTGCCCCATGGCAATCTGGTACTCCAGAATGGCAAGGAAAAAAGAGGGAGCTGTTCTTGTTCCAATCTCCTAGCTGTCTTGTATTCTGAGGCCAAAATATTCCTCAAAGAGATGCAGTACAATTTTAGTATCAGTTCAATAGGAACTACTGCTTAACATTTACATTAAGGTGAAACACTGCATATGAACATTTGTTGAGGAGTAGTAGTAGCTGCTAAGTCACATTCCTGAAATAATTTGGTTAATTTGCCGAAAAACCTAAGTTGCACAGTCTAGTTCTAAAGAAATGTAAATTAATTCCCAAAATACTGAAAGAAATTTTCTAGTCTGACTCTCTTCCAAAAAGTTCTGGACCATGGTGTGAAGGCTTGGCCTTCAATTGCTTCTCCTCATGGTGTAGTGCAGCAGTAATCCCATCTCCTCCCACTAAGACACTGTTCCTAGGTTTCCACCACCCCAGACTCCATCTCCTTTCCTTGATGAGTTGCACACAGTAATTAACAATTGATATTTAACATTACAGTATTTATACTGAATATCAGTACATTATATACTCATTCTAACAGCTATTTTTTTATTAATTCCAGGTTTTCCTTGCCGTGGTGGGAGGGCTGGAACTAGATTATCTTTAAGGTCCCTTCCAACCAAAGCCAATCTATGATTCCATATGGGTTTTTTTACTTGTAGAGCAGTTATCTTTGAAAAATGCATCACTCGTATATTGTATTTCACTCTTTTCCCCACTGAGTGCCAGCATAGTCCTGAGTGCCAGCAAGTCTCTGCTACCATTGTCCTTTGGCCTCACTCTTATGTCAATTCACCAAAAAAAAAAAAAAAAAATTTACCCTTATATCTTTTAACAACACTATGTTCTCATTGTGGCAAATTTCCAGCTCAATTTGCCTTTACATATAGGTTTCATTATAAATGGAAGCAATCTTTTTAGTTTCATGTAAATTGAAGGAAACATCCAAAAAACCCAAGGTCCCAAGAAGTGAGTACACTGCCAGCCAGCTCTATCCTGCAGTATCACTGCTTCCATTGACCTATTACTGGAAGAGGAGCAGCTATAACTTTCATGGGAAGATTATTTTGGAGAACAATATTTTGGTTACCAGCACCTGTAACAGAGATAAAGGGCTTTTAATAAAAATATCAGTGAGCTGGCAATATTCAGATAATATTCTT
Source organism: Phainopepla nitens (assembly GCA_013400175.1). Classification (NCBI taxonomy): domain Eukaryota; kingdom Metazoa; phylum Chordata; class Aves; order Passeriformes; family Bombycillidae; genus Phainopepla; species Phainopepla nitens. Next base: position 305,283 of record VXBQ01017775.1, on the reverse strand, counting down.
TCAACCAATACCAATTGTATTCATGAAAAACTGTCAGGACTCTGAAAGGTATTTCAGAAAACCTATGCAAAGCACAGATTAACCAAGATTCTGGTTGGCTGCCAACAGAGTGCCTCAGATTCCTTCTGTTTTATGACTCCTAGTTATGCTGGAAACCTTAGTCCATGTGCTTTCAGATAAAATCTAATAGACAAAGAACAAAAAAGTCTCAAGATAGGTTTTCCAGTCTTATATACAAACAGTTAAGTGCAACACCAAGATGATGAAAACAGTCACACAGTAAGAGACAGAAATCTGGAAACTCTGTCCTACCTCCAGCCCTTGGTTTTTAAATCAACAAAGCTACATGCATAAGCAAGAAAATTACATTTGGAAAGTATCTAGAGGCAGATTCTTTTATTAGATCTTGCTTGAATTTAGACTACAGGTTATTCTTTTAAATGAACAGGCCTGAAATAAATTTATTTAACTCCATGGGTTTCATTAAAATGCCTTCGCATTTACGCTTGGGTAATGAGGGGAGAACAAGGGTGGCATAATTTCAATAATGTTTATCCTTAGGTTTAATTTCCTTTAAATAGTACAAAGCATTCCCTCAAAGTTTTCAAAATTATGTCAGTGTGGGTCTATGGGGATTGATGTTACCAAGTTGGAATGAAATTATGTCACTGCAAATCTATGAATTTACTTAGCATTGTCAGTAATGAACCAAAGCTATACTAATGTGCTAAAAAAATGTGAAAATCATCTGAATGGAATGAAAAACTTTAAATAAAATTAAGATATTGCAGATTGCAAACTATTTATCTAAGACTGCAATCATTGGTTTTGACTATAGATCCAAATACACATATGTATTTGGCTAGAGAGTCAAATCTAGTCCAATGCCATCTGCAGTATTTTACATATTTGAAATCTACCATATCTCTAGTGACTTTCATAGCATGGAGGTCTTTGGGCCAAATTTGACCAGAGTATAAGTAATACTGGGAATTACATACCAAGTACATCAACTGGAGAAGAGTACAAATGGCTAGAAAATTTAAACTAGCATGCTAAGTAGACAAAATTTACTCTTGCTGCAATGTGAAAGCAGGAAATCTACAACTGGTCACTCTCCTAGCTTCTAAAAATAGCCATCCAAATGCAAGTCAGAGGTGAATTAGTTGCATTTCTGAGGATAGCATGAGCAGAAGTTAACATATGACAACATGGCTGCATGATATTTCACTGATACCAGCTTTTCTTGTACACCTTTTTTTTTCTTTCTGGGCCCAGATTAGCACTTGCCATCATCTTGAAGTAAATTTCTAATATATTTGAACTTAAAATGGGTTTGCTCTGTAATTTTACTGCCATAGAGAAATTAAGGATCTGCATCTTAAAATATATATGAATTTTACATACTGAAGTTAACTATTTCATTTCATACATATCACTACTTCGCCACAGTCATTACATCCATTTTTTTAATCTCCTTACCAGCACTATGTGTATATCCTTACACTATTACTGCATTAATACTGAACACAACTAAACATACAAATTAGAAGTATTTTATTTCTCAGCCATATTAATAAATCTTACTAATGTCCTAAACTATACGCATATAAATCACTTCAGAACTTTCTTTTGGAAGGAGGCTTTTCTTCTAAACAGTTTAGCACAAAAGAAATTTCAGCTGAAATCGGTCTCATCTAGTTTGATGTGTTCATGTTGAATTTTTAACTGCTTTGACCCAAGACAAGGTATTGTACACTGACAGGAAACTGCCAGAATTTACCAGTTTGGTAAATTTGGGCAGTAAAAGACAAAATACTGATGTTCTTGTTCTCCAGAGCCCTACTTTGACAGCACATCTGATACTAACTTTGTTCGTAATCCTCTCTTTTCCATGGGAGAGATCCAGGAAAAATCATGGTAATAATATCACTTTTGTTCTGTGGAATTCCAAGTTTATCTTTGGAAAGCTTGTCAGGAGTTTACTGTACTTTCATGACACTTGTGAGTGGCTGACCAGGTGCCGAGCCCTGAAATCCATTTAAAGTGCAGTGAATGCCACCGAGAAAACCACACTTCCTTGGCATGAAATTTTAAAGACAAAAAATGGATGAGAATAAAAAGAGAAGCAATCAAACTTAAATAATGCACAGATTTTTCATATTTTACTATCTTTCTGTGGGGTGTTTAATAATTTTAGGACTCTGGTAACTCTCTTGACACAGGAATGAATTATTTAAAGTTAGTATTAGTAATTCAGTTTAGTTTTGATAGCTCCTAGCTGTAACCTGACAGCGCTTCAATTCAGTCACATGGAAATTCCCTCTTGTATATATTCTAGTATGCTGGATCTCTTTGCACTCATCAGTTTTATATCCTCCTGCAAATACCAGAAGAAAGATTGTTCTAGGTTCTGGCAAAGATCTTGGAAAGGGAAAATGTGCTAGTTGCCAAAAAGACACTGATTACTCTAACAGAGTTTCTATCCTTTCCCTTTTAATATGTAAACTTGTTTCTGATTTAGAACTGATTCCTGGCAAAGGAGTTTTCCTCAGCGCTCATTTGTGTATAGCTAGGCTCTATGTTGACTCTTTTGTCTTAGATAACAGAAACCATTTTTCACTTACTCAGAAGCATGAATAAATTTCATAACATTTAGTCCTGTATTTCAGGATGGGAAGGCAGAGTGAGCACACATAATAGGAACAGGAGCAGTACTTCTGTTGCATGTATGCTTTTCAATCATGATTGCAATAGCAAGAATTATGTAAAACTCCCCAAAAAAGTGTAACAAAAGGAAGAGCTACATTTAGACAAATCCAGTACGTAAGCATCAAGTATGCAAGTATCTTTCCATACTTCAATACTTCATCCTTTGATTTCACTTCCTTCAGAGATGTACTTTTTACTTATTGCCAGAATAATAGATTTTCCTTCGATAGTAGGAATAGGAATTCCAATAGAGTGATAGAGAATTCAATGAATAGTTGAATAGTGTGAAGCTGACACTGTGATGATATTTTTTTGAGATGGTTTGGGGGGTTTAGGGCTTGAAGGTATTTTTGGGTTGTGTTTTTTGGGCTTGAGCTTTTGTTTTGTTGTTTTTTTTGTCAGGTTTGTATTTTTGGGGGTTTTGAGTTCCTTTTTCTGTTAAGGTGATGAGGTGATGCTTCGGTCAAGCCTGAAAAAGCAATGGAAACATTCTTGACTGAAATGCCTTTTGAAACATTGTCTTGCATTGCTGCTATATCTAAACTATGGGGCAGACAGTGCTCCCTATATTCCACATCTGTATGGTGTGCCCTGGCCATATCTTAATCCATGAGAAAGTAAGATTTTTTTAACCTTACCTCTCCTCCTATTTTCAGGTTATCACAAAAGAGGCACCAAAACAACTCTAGTTGCATACTCCATCTGAACATTTAAGAAACCCTCTGTGTTCAAAATTATATCTACTTCATTTCCTAAACACAGACCTGACTAGGAACCACTGTTGCAGTTTCTAAAATTTCAGTTGACTGTCTAAAGGTCTGTTAAACCTTTAAAACTTTATTCAATTTTTATTGAGGAACCAGTTTCCCAACTGGCACTGAGGAAAATAATTTCTACAGAATCTTTGTGCACTGATCTTTGTCTTCATCGTGTCTCTCCCTATATGCAGTTTAACAGATTTTCACTTTTTTCACTTTTCACTATAGTGCATATGTTCTGTCCAATTTGACTGGATTGAAAATTAGGAAGCAGACAAATATTTCAAACTCAGGGCCAAAACAGAGAAGATTAAATCAACATTTCCTTCGTGCATTTGCCATACTTAAAGGGTACGGTTCTCTGTTTAATTCACCTGGATTTCTAAAAATTACCCAATTAACACATTAACTCTCCTTGATGTATTTTGAGTTGACATCACCTAAATTTTTAGTCAAAAGACTATGGTTTCACAGATAGTAGTGTGGCCCGTGTGCATTGGTACATACCCATGTGTAACTGTGTACACACACACACTCTCACATAAAATACATGAAGTACCCTGTGCCCAGGTAATATAGGGTATAAAGCAGATAAGAGTTCTTAAATACAAACATATGTGTTAAGTTGGTAGATCATAATACATCTTCATAACATTTTTTTCCACTTCTGTATTATGCATAAAGCAAAATAAATGTGTGTTGTAAAACAAAGCTTCTTCAGATTGGAGAATCTATTAAGTTAGTGTTAGCTTTTGTTCTAAAAAGACTTTGCTTTTTAAACAGTTTTGTTATTATGTTGATCTTGAAAGTCAAAACTAATTGTTAGGATGAGACTTTTAGTTCTAATTGCATCATAGATAGCCCCAAGCAGTAGCTTTAAACAGAGATAAAGCTACAGAGATCTTTCTCTTAGACAAGCCTTGCTAATGCCAAGCACCAGTGCTGAGAAATTCTTTCCATATAACTTTCTTCTCAAAGTATCTCCTAAGCAGTTATTATGAATTTTGAACAGTTAAAGAAATGCAAATGCGAAGATAATAGTGTAAAATGTAATTATGTCTGTTTTCACATCAACATAATATTTCATCATCAGAGTACTCTTAGTTTTTGAACTGAACTCTTTACTTCAGTATTAGTAAAAAGGGGATATTACATAAAAATTCCTGAAGTATTAAATGTCAATACATTCATGTTCACTAGAATCTGCAAAAAATTACTTGATGGCTCAAAGCCAAATACAGCCAGAGTCTTGGCTTCAAAAAATGCTCAGTGACAAACCTTTTAGATACACATTTATACACATTGCCAGACCTGGACCTAACACTTGATCTCCGTATTTCCTACTGCAAAGATTTCATGCCACAGACACCATGATATATGGCAAAGAGCTTTGAGCTTTAAGGCATCTCCTCTGGCTCAAACCTCAGGCCAGTTTTTGGACTAAATGGAAACAACAGTAGAGAACAGACAGAGTTAGAGAAGCACCATCACAAGCCTAAGTCAGTATGTTACAGACATATTTTTCACCAGTCTGAAAGAAGGGATGTGGATGCCTTGCACATTTAACAAAAAGCCTTTGCCCTACTATTTCATATATACTGAAACACTCCAAAAGCACTCTTTGCTTTATCCTCAATAGCTGTTTAGTACTGATGGGATTTCCTGAAGCACTGAGAACCAGCTTTACTTCTCAGAGACATTTTTTTTTTTTTGGTGCTGTTTGCAAGGGACTCAGGGCTCGGTCAAGACTGAATATTAAAATGATAATAGCTAATTAAAAAACCCCTGAACAAAACCACATCCCCTTTGCTGTTACTTTTCCTAAGCTGGAAATGTGTTCTAAAATTAGGCCAGTGAGACTGTAACCCTGAGTAAATTAGCTGCATTATACCTGAATCTATAACAAAATTATACACAATTATCAATACATGCAGACCAGGTTTTCATGGGCTCCTTCAAAATCTAGGTTTATGCCCAGAATTGCCTTAAGTAGGACTTTCCATAACATCTTTTGCAAACACTATATTAAATGTAAACAAAAACAAAACAGGAAAAAAAATTAATCTCACCACTCTAGCAAAGACTAAAGAGAAGGAGGGAGACTTGAGAACAATACACACTTTCAGCATGAAATTGCCATGATATCATTCTTTGGCTTGCCAATACTTTTGAGAAACTGGGGTGAAGAGGAGAGAATGAAACAGAAGCAGGGTTCTTTGTACCCTTATGAAATGCTAAATTTTCCTTCTCCCTTGCCTGTGAATAAATAATGAGGAAGTTGTTAAATAAAATAAATTTGTATGAGCACCAATGAAAACCTGAGTTTTTTGCAGCCTACCATTTTACTTGATTTATGTGAGTCAGTTTGAAGTTCTACACAGAATTCTGAATACTATTATGGTTCTACACCTTAGACAAAACAGAAATACATTTAAAAGAAAATTTAAAATAAAAATTAAAAATAATCTAAAATACATTTAAAATACATACATTTTGATTGGGAAATGTTTTAGGTTAGGAATTTTTAAGCCCTATCATATAAAGAATTCAATTTATAGTTCAAAACAATATTCAAGTATGATCTTCAACTACAGTGTCTAAAAATAAGTGAGCTATATAAGCTTAACTGGGTATATAATAGGCTAGCTAATGGCAATATATTTGTCCAATATGGAAAGTGAAACCTGAGCTGTAAAAAGAATAACTGCTTCGAAAATTTTTTATGTGTTTCTTTGATGGAAACCAGGAGGTATTTTCGAACCTGAAGCGATACCAGTTTAGTTGAGCAAAAATATCTTCTAGGGAAAGCAACATGCTAGAGCAAAATGGTATCAAAAGGTTAAATATCTGTGTCAGTTTTAAAAAAAATTCTAATAGAAACGCATTTTGTGACTCAGCTAGGTCGTCTTTAAGTGATCTATTGATATGTTCCGTGTAAAATCACACTAGTAGAACAGGGCCAGGAAGCCATCAGTTGGTTGCCAAGCCAAAAGGCCCTTGTCTTTGAATCTCTCTGCCACATCAGAACCACTTGCAACAGCACATATCCATTGTTGTTCTAATGGAAAGATTAAAAATTTTGTCTGGGTTCCAGATCAAAATTCAGAGTGTAGAGATCCAATATTCCTTCATACTTTCATTCAAAAGGAAAAATAAAAAATAAAAATTCAGGAAAAGAGTTTAAGATGGGGGGTTGCAGGGGCAGAACACAGATGAGGTAGAAATCAATTCCTTTACAGGTTATCTAACACAAAAAACTTTGACACAGAGGCAGAAACCCATTTCCTTCATATCTAAAAAGTCTTTGAGATTATTAAAACTTATTTCAAATGAGAAAGGAAATTATCATGGTTATGCATTTGCCTAATTATTATAAACATGTCTCCTTATGAATAAACAATGACTCTTAAATACAGTAAAGTTCATGTTAAGCTAACATGGCAATATGTTAAGGATTATATGAGAAAAGCAAGACTGCCAAAGGCAGTAAACACAGCAGAGGAAGCAGCAATTTTCTTTATGCTGTGTTGCAACAAGACAGGGCATGAGGTAATGATTTTAAACTGATGGGAGAGTTAATTTAGATTAGATATAAGGAAGTGTTTTACAATGAGGGTGGTGAAGCCATGGTACAGGTTTCCCAGAGAGATTGTGGATGTCCCATCCCTGGAAACATTCAAGGCCAGGTTAGATGGGTGAGCTACCTGGTCTAGTTGAAGATAACCCTGCTTATAGGAGGGGATTGGACTAGACGACCCCTAAGGGTTCCTTCCAAACCGAACCATTCTATGATTCTGTATATGATAAAACCTTAATGCAAATTTAAAAATTACTTCATGTAATTTCAGTATTATTTACAAAAGCAATCACAACCTAATAAGTAACATAAATGGTATGTTTTGGGCAAAAAGTTCCGTCTCTCTTCTGAATTTTAAAAGCTTCAGATGGAGTTGCATCTAGTTGGTTAGAGAAGAGGTGTATTGTTAGGACTGTAAAACCTAAAATATCTAGTAAAATATCTAATAAATTCCATAGCATATATTCATCTAAATAGAGTGTTTATAACAACTAAAGCACTTCCGCATCTATTTCCTTGATTGAAATACTATCTTAATAAAATAAGACAATTTTAGTGTCCTGGTATCTGGAATTTAAGGGGGGGGTGAAGAAGCTTGAGTTATGTTTTAAACCTTAAGATAAATCCATTTCTGATGAGTTGAAAGCAAGGCATGGTAGCACACCATAAAGCAATCTGTATCAAGTGATGCTGATTACGACTTGATAAGCCATCTATAACTGGTCTTCAGTTTAGTAGCTGCTGTTTTTAGTTAATACACTAAAGATAACAGTTGACTCTGGGATCTCCCAAGTTTACTAATCTTTGGCAAAGAAAATGTTTTCTGTGTTTAAAACTTCCTTATAGCAATATATTCTTGTTTTGTTGAGTTTCAAAAATCAGTGACAATAAAAAGAGCAAAAGGAATGCTCCTAAACTTCCATTAAAACACGCAAAACAATGTTTAAGTGTCAGAGCAGTTTTACATCAGTTAGACCTCAATGAGATTGTAAAACAAACTTTTTTTTTTACAAAGAAACTCTCATCTTTTTTTTTTTTTTAAGTATTAAAAAAGTTTAAGAAATTTGAGCATTTACCTTTTTAAAAATCAAAATGGAGCGGAAACTTTGTTTTCATGTACAGTTAACCCTCAATGAAATAGTTCATTACTAGAAGACAATCACAAAAACCAGTTCTGGAAGTATGTTGAACTATATTGTTTTCAGAAGGGGATACATAATGGCAACTGCATGCTCAGTTTTAACTCCAAATTCCACATTAGGATAGAAGTTTTATCCTTTGGCTAGTGTGGGCTACCACTGACTTCAGGGTATTTCTAACAACTTGAACCCATCTCTAAGTTGGTACTTACTCTGTAGCATTCATATGATAATTAATAAACTTTCATCAAGGCAAAAATGCAGTAATTACAGTTTTCTTAATGTTCTGTTGCTAAAGGAGAGAAACTATACAGCAAACTTCAGTGAAAATTCATTATTTGATGCACAAAGCATATAAGTGGTCTTGGAATCAAACTTCTAATATCAAGAAGAAAATAAACAAAACTTAAGAAAATGAAGTCAGGATCAAATGACCTCTGCTGGGCATTTGTGATTTCTGCTGATGGAGGTGGCATGGAAGCATAATTCTGGTCCCATGTGAACTGGCATAATTACTTGATACAACTATTTCCATGTGTGATATACAAGGAGAGGACCAGCTCAAGAAGAAACAGTAACTAATAGACACTAGTATAGGATCTTACAGGTACCTGTGCAGAACTACTAAAACCTGTATTTTAACTTGTTCATGTATTTTGATCATGAACTAAATTTTATACAGTTCAGCACAAATAGTTTGAAGGGCAAGTTGTCATTATATTAGAATAACATATACAATCAAATTTGAGTGCACTTAATCTTAAAACCTCTTTCCTTAATTCTACCTTAATGTAGGCAAGAATATTTGACAGTCATTTTTCTTTAATTATTTACATTAACAAATGGAATTTAAAATACAAAGTAAAAATAGCTATTAACACTATCCTACATTATTAAAAGCAAATTATATTTAAAAGGAAAAATTTTTATGTTGTAGTTAGATAAAAAAATCTAAAAATTTGCACTGAAAAAGCATTATTCAATATATCTTAAGAGTATTATTTCTATGTTATTGCAATATAAGAGAGATACACTGAATTCATCATGACTGTTTCATAATCTTTGGCTCCTAAACTAATAAATAATTAAAAGGACATAACTTTTGCTGATAAAAGTCTCATTGTTTTATTCCTTTGCTACCATGAGAGTCTCTTGTTAAATAATTCTTTTTACTTTTTGAAAGATAAATCTATTCCTACTGACTGATGCAAATGCAGCTAGTTTTGTTTGGGTTTTTTTTCTTTTAAAGCTGGAACATAACATCTCAAAATATAATCTTAATAAATCAATGTAAAAAATATCCCCACAATTTATAACAAAGGATATCAAATCGACAATTTAATTTTTACATTTTAGTCTGAAAGATAAATAATATAAAATGCTATGTAACTCTGTAGTTTGATTATCAATCCCATTAATCATCACAGAAAATAGAGAGGAATTTCTTGTTCCTCCCCACTGAAAGAACCCTGTAGGTGAGATGAAGGCATCCCTCTGATTCTAAAAAAAACCCCAAAACCCAAACCAAAACAAAAAAAAACTTTTTAAGAAAATAAAAATCAAAAATAAAAATTCAACCCCCCCCATCTCTCTAGAAAGAATGGGCATCTGACAACTTCCGCTAGGAAAGACAAAATCCTAGAGGAACAGACTAGTTGATAAAGTCTCTGCCATGCAAAGCATGACTATTCTCATTAAAATACAATGTTCTGTATTTCAACATGAGAAAGGTTTTGGAAATATTTACTGCTTTTCCTCTGGTCAGAACTAGAAGGCGTCACAGAAGAAAGTCATCAATAAACACATGGGATAAAATCCTGCTGTGTTGATATATTGCAAAAAGTACTTTATACCTTTACATGCATGTTGCCAGAGGTGCAGTGGAGCTTGAAAACAAAATATAGTAGATACAGTTTTTGGTGAACAACATAAATGCTTACAAAGTGTAACTGGATATAACAAGAGAAAAAAACTTGCTTTCACACTGACAAGAGAATGACAAAGAAATATTTTTTTTTAAGATGCGCTCTAACTTCCTCCTATTATTTTAGGAATAGAAAGCTAAAAACACATTGTATTAAATATTTTAAAAGCCTATATACCTTTTTTGTTAAAACGTGGCCATCCCAGTTCTATGCAGAACCATCATTCCTGAGTCAAGAAATAAAGCCCAACTGGAAATTCCCATGTAGGCTAAGATTTCTCTAAGAGTATTACACTAAATCTAAGGAATATGGCAATAGATAATCAATGCACTTCCATGCCTGAATACTAAATGTCCAATGACAACCCCTTATGAACAGTGCAGAAGCTTTGGTTAACCGATGCCACCACATAAGCCACATTTATTCTTTTCTCCAGAGGGCAGCTTGAGCTATGTTTACAGTATAAAAGTATACTGTACACAATGCATATTAAAGAATCAAGTGGGTTTTTTTCCTTTTCAATTAGCATCATATAGTAATTATCTAAACCTACTGTGAAGAATATTAACTTAAATTCACCCTAAAAAATATTTTAGCGTTCTTCTATAAAAGACAGATGTACTTACCTTGACTCTGTTATATAATTCCCGTTAGTGTCATACCTAGTCAACTCACCAAAGTTTAAAGAAGAAATGTGAAGCTCAGTGCTATCCTTTAAAAGCAACACTAAAAAAAGCAGCATCTCCATTTCTAAAGCATGAGATTTGCTAAACTGTTTTCTAAACTGCGAGCATGTGGTGCTGTCTCATCATTAATGTAGAATATATTATTGTCTAGTAAATATCAAATGGATTCTTACAAAATTATTCATTTATTTAACAGAAACACAAGAAAATTACTGAGAGAAAGGAAATACCTTCTCCCATTAACATTTTCAGCATAAACTTATGGGACCCAATCCTTAGTTCTCAACAATACTCTAAAAATAAAGGCCTTTTTGTTTTGAAAATTCTTGTCTATAGATTAATGGTGGACTTGATTAGCAGTCTATATATGCTCTTAGCTGTAGAGATGCTGGTGCGGTACTTTTATATGAAAGAAGTAAGAAAAGCAAAAAAAGGAGAGGAAGGGAGTTATATAATTTGGTTTATTTTTGTTTTCTTTGTATTGTGGGGAAAAAAAGGTATAAAATAATGAGATCGATAATACATATTTTTCTAGCCTTGTTACTCATCTTTATTTTCCTTTAAAGTGTTGACATTTTTTTGTATAATTAACTACTATACAGAAAATACTTCTGATGCTGGTGGGCAGGGTAATTTTACCCTATCTTATTCCTCCCAGAGAGGAAACTCGGGCACCTGGGGAATGTCTTGCTTTGCCATCTTTAGCTCTTGCTAAGGAAATCAGCTGAATTTTAGGGTGATGTTTTTAGACATAAAGCTTCAGAATAGTCTACCCTAGCCTCCTCCTAAGGAGAATTCTCTTTCTACTAATTTCAGGTAATGTAATATTGTTATAACTTCAGTTGTAGAAGCCTTAATTATAAATACTATGGCAGAAGTTTATCATAGGTGTATTAGTCATTTCAAGAGCTAGAATGTTACACTTCCTGAAGATGCATTACATCCTAAAAAGGCAAAATATGATTTGCTAAAAATTTTCTTATCTCCAAGTGGAGTTCTCATTGTACAATAATGCATAGAGGGAGACACTGGGAATTAAAGAAGACATGGTATTTGATTGTCCACAGAAGGAAGTCACTGAGGCAAACAAGTCTAAGCTAGTGAGAAAAACTGCAGAGCTATTGCACAGACTGTCAGTTCCACTGAATCTGAATATTGCATCAAAGACATATTCTGTAAAAAAAATTCCACCAAGTCTAACAAGGACTTCATTGAATGAAAGTAAAAAGGAGTAACTTCAACAGTCTTCCATTAAATTAGGAGCTAATAATTTGACTTACAAAGGGATTATTTGTAAAGAAGTTTCTGATGAATCCTTTGAAAGTTCTAGACACTAAATTAACATGAATGGCCGCACAAATGCAGTACATAAGTCAGAAAAGCTAGAAAATTAAATCAAGAGGGGCAAAAAAATATTTGTTTAATTCCTCATACTTTATGGGTTTGGATAACCCTCAATGAAAGTCAGTCAACTATTTAACTAGAAATGCCAACTCTTCAAAGGACCAGATAGTGGAGCTGTAGCTGCTTTTTTATTGAGTGCAAAACCAGCATTATCAGGTCCAGCATCATCAGGTACAAAGTGAAGAGAGAGATGTCTGTGGGCTTCTGGCATCCATGGAGGCATCTAGGCCTAAATAAGAAAAGCTGAAGGCAGGAAGAGGAAAAAAATAAAGGAAAAAGGGAGAGGCAGGAGAGAAAGGGTAACTAAAAGAACAAGCAAGCTGCAAATTAAGCTGGGGCAGGGCAGGCCAGGGCTCTGCCTAATGTCAACAGATTAATGATGGAGTATAGAACAAAACAGACTTCCTGACAGCTCTATAAGGCAGCACTCAACTCCAGCCACCCCACTGTTTGTCCAAGTTTTTGAGTCCTGTGGAGTGAATTTTACTGGCCCTTTAAGGACTTATTTTTTAAAACTATAAAAGAAACCTGAGAAGGTTAAGAATATCACTTTCAGCAGCACAAGTAAGACTGAAATGTCATCTATTCTGTAATTGTAAAGCTGTTGGAGAGGAACTGGCACAGAGTAAAGAAATGTCCAGCTGAAAGGTCTCCAAAAACACCTTGTATCTGGGCATAAACTAGGGCTGGACTTCAGACATGCCTTTCCCTAGGCCTTTTGCAGTTTCGTGTTGAGAATTGCTGTAGTTGTCTACAAATACAAGAAGACTGAGATTAGAAGCCTAAAGAGACCAATGACTGTTGCTGCCCTGAGGCCCAAGATGTGTTTTCAGAATTCACTCACAAGATCCCAGGCATCCCACTATATCTCCTTTGGAGTTAGCTTAATTAAAATTCCTGATCTGCCCACGATTTTGACGTTTTAAACACCCTGGAAAGTTATTTCTTATGGACTAAGCTTAGGAAAGGATTTTCACTACTGAAAACATAAACTCTTTTGCAGATTGGAAGTGAATAGGCCTGGGAAAAGCAGAACAACTGTGAAAATCTTTGGAATAAGGAAGATAAAAAAAGCTAGGAAAATTATGCTGAAGGAAAAACAAAAGACAGAAACACACCATGCAAAAGCCATGAGTGCAACTTATGCATTTGAATTGGAAAAGCAGAACAAGCATCTGAGATGCATATAATCAAATTTGCTTTCTATTTCTCCTTATTTCCAGTTCTTATATGGTATATGGTGCATCATCCCAACCTGAATGGTTTGGAGTAAAATGTACTTCTGTATTTATACACAAATACATTTTTCTCACCAGAAAGAGGCAATAGCGCATACTAGACTGTCTGTAGAGTGATTTTTATATATAAACATATATATTACATATATGTTGTGTTAGTGAATCTGAAAATAAAGTTCCTACACGGCTGCTGTAGCAGATAAATAACGCCTTTCCTTTCCTGGGATTTAGAAGAAGAAAATATTAAATAAGCATTTTATTATTACTATAGCAAAATAATGTTACATGATATGAATTATTAAGAATACAAGGTCAATCATTTAAAAGCAATCACATACTGATCAACTGCTCTGCAAGATAGAGAACATCTGTATGTCACAGGAAAAATCAGAAACTTTAAAACCAGGACCCATTATATAATCTAATGCAACTCCAGTTGCCCTAAAGACAATTTCCCAACAATTTGAATGTCATCATGGGTATGGACCAAAACGACAGCTCTTTCTGAGAGAAGCTGGTTAGTTTGTGGGAAATGTTCATACTAATGCATCTACAATGCAACTTGAAAACAGAATTCTTGTCACTGAAACTGTTAAAAAAGTACTTTTTGTAAAGATGTGACTGACATTTCTATAAAAATCCCTCTTAATAATTATTTTCCTGCCTTCTGCAAGAAACAAGCACTTTAAACTCTGTGACTCTCTTTCCCAATTTATAAGCCAAACATTTGTACAAGTTTTCATTACTTGTTATTCTTTATTTTCAAAAATAGGCTAATTAGTTCAGTTCCATTATGAAAGATTAAGGCATAATGGTAGGATGGTAGGAGAGCATAAAGGCAAATGATTAATTGTATGTTGCACACATATAGAGATCTCACTAATTGCAAACCAATGTTTCAGTATTAAATAAGCTGGTCATTTATTTCAACTTCTTAATATAATCCATTACTGTAAAACATGTCTTCTATCTTTTCTGTGTAAGTGGAATTTAGAATCATTTCTATTTGGAAGGAAGCAAAAAGAATCTACAAGCAGAGAGATTTTTACTGAAAAAAAATTTTTAGCATCTAAGCCACCACAGTATTATGTTAATTAAATTCAGTTTATGCATTATGGAATCACCTAATGCGTAAAAAACTGCTTTTGGGGCATGCAATTTTATCAGGAGATTTGAATATCTTAATGTTTTCATGAAGTTTCATAATTTCCCTTAATTCACAGATTTAAAACTTCTATTAGGAATTTAAATATTTTCCCATGTTAAAAAAAAATTTACTCTAATTTTAATGGGACCATTACCCCTGTGCTTTATGCTACATTCCAAAGGGTTTCCTTTCCTTAGAATTACTTTAAATTAACACATGTAATTTTCTTCTGATTTTTTTTGCATGAAAACATACATGAAAACATGCTCTGCCATGTTTTATTTTGCTTTGCTATTCCTTGCTCGCTTATTTGATATATAGATATAAATTAATAAAAAGAGGGACTTGGGACACTTTCTCTTCTGGTTTGTATGTTGGCTTTGGGTTCTTTTTCTAACAGAACTTGCAGAATTAGAAAAAAAAATATTTACAGATATTATATTATTCAATAATTTCTGAAAAAATTATCTTAACCATCAATTAATAGGTGTTAACTCCTACCACATGGCATACTTGTAGCATCACTGAAATGACGGACGTTTTAAATTCTATAGAGGTTACTGGAAAAAGCTAATAGGCTAATACAGTAGTGGACATACTAAGCCATCTTAAAAAAATGAAACTGTTCATCTCAATTCAACTGTAACACATTGGGTTGTAAACAAATGGCATGTATTTGGCTGTGTCATGCTGTGTAAGAACATACAGCATAGGAGGAACTATTTCAGTGGCATCAAATAGGGTGCCAAATACCAATAAAATTAAAAATCAGCTTTAAACATCTTAAATGTGCTTTTTCACAAGTATCCAAAGGATTCCAAAAAAGGCTAATAAATCTAGTTATGTACACAAGAACATATAGAGTGAAGAGTAAAAACTTACTGTGATCCAGTGAAGTGTTCCAAAATGAAGTTCAAACCAACCAAAACCAAAAGACAACTGACTTTTAAAACCTAGGAACATGAACTTGTTCCCACTGAAATGCATGGCAAGTTTCCATTGATATAAGTTTTGTAATGTAATGCTTTTTAATACTGCTGTTTAATACCTAATCTATATTACTGTTATTTTTTTGCACAATTCAACTTGGAATGCAGTAGTGTCATATGAAAAGAGTGTTTTGTTTGCAAACTTGGAATGAAATCTGGCTTGGACTAGATGGCATAATAAAGAAGCCAGCAGAAGGGAATTTTATACTCACCATTCTGGCAGAACTCAAATTTCTCAAAACTAAAGATTAAAAATACTTTGATACTTATTTAAAAATGAAAACCAAAATGAAGAAAATGTAAATGTTAAACTGTGCCAGATTACTGAGGTCTTTGGTTAATAATCACTACCTTCTTCAAAGTGGTTTGAAGCTAGTAATAAAGCTATTACCTAAATATACTGAAGAATTTTAAAAAAAGTCTCACTGGCTACAAACCGGAAAAGCTATTATTCCTTTATACTAGCATGTTAAATCTCAAACTATCTGTGAGATTTAACAAATTCCTTATTTCTTCTTTTTTTATAACCTGTTAGTGAACTAATTGGGAGTTCTCAATACTTATTCAGCACAGTACTTATACATGTTCCCAACTTCACACTCCAAAACCCAAATCCTTATCTGGCTTCACTGACTTCACTGTAAGTTATGTCAAGCAGAAGTTTATGACTGAATAAGTACTTTGACTGAATAAACACTTTGAATAAGTACTTTGTTGAACCAGGAACTTGACTTCTGCAGATAGGAAGGAATCCCTCCGACTTTTTCTGTTTACAAGTGCTCAGTTTTATCAGGTCACAGTTATGTGCCTTTAGCAAAATAGAGATAACAGTTGTTTGAGAGCAAGACCTATCATTTTGTCAAGTTATGACTCAAGAATCGTGCATGTGGAGAGGAAAATGGAAAGAAGCATTGTATGAATCAGATTCTTAACATACAACTATGGAATAAAAAGATCAGCATATTTTTAATTATTATTACAGTAGACATATATAGAGAAGATTAAGTGGATCAGAAGAATTAAGCTTTGAAAGTATAGATGTGCTAAATTCAGCCATATAATAATGCTAGCAAGTATTGATACTGATTAACTTTGTGCTATGGGAGTTAATACTCTATATACAAAATCTGAAATACAGCTTTGGGTTTGGAAATATCTGTTAATCAAATGAAGTACTAGGGATTTTAATAGTTTGCTCATGCTGCTTTAGTGATATATCTTTGTCATGACTTGGCAATTCAGTGATCATGAAGCCTTTGATCTCTTTCCTGACGTGTTAAACAGTATTTATCAGTCAAAACAGAGTGGGAGAAAGGCTGTTTCAATGAAGCAGATGTTCTTTCAAGCCAAACAGAAGTCACCAGATCCATTTCTGAAGAGTTTTCTTTTGGTTGCAATTGATTAAAGAGACAGCAAATTAAATGACCTAAAGTCAGAAAAATATTGATCGCATACCAATAATTCCTTGAGTCATTTAATACACTGTAGGTTATTTATTTTCCAACTGTGTGATGAAAAGGAGGCAGTGTTGGCTAACCAGAAAATATTTTTTCCTGTTAATCAGTGATGTAATTTTCAAAGTGGAAGGTAGCAGTAAGGTAAAAAACAAAGTAAAAATAAAAAAGTGAAAATAAAATCTTTACCCTAATAAAAAGGATCTTCTCTCCAACTCTGTATCTTCCCTGTGAAAGACGCTCCACACAGAACTTATTAGGGCATTTACAAGGTGGATCTTCAGAAATGTGTTTAACCTATAAACCAAGAAGTTATTAATTGAACTGTTTAAAATAGCATGGATAGCAAAACATTCAATAAGACACTTGTCATAATGTAGCATTTAATATAAGTCATAATTGATGGTATTTTTTTTGGTTTTTCTTAAAATTTCTGTAACCCCAGAAAGCACCCTATGGAGCTCCCAACAGCAATTATTTCGCAGCTGAGTTAAAAATGTCACACAGTTCAGCACCAAATTTGCACTCTTTATCTGAAGTCAGGCAGTTTGTTACGTGGAGTTTAGCATCAAACTTTTGTGAATGTTTTCTCAGTATTTTATGATTAATCAGCTCAAAGTGATAATACAGCTAACAAGCAAGATGCAGATGGCCTAAGATGCATCCTGCCTACTAAATATATATAAATAGAGAGGTATTTTCCTTACCAGTAAGAGGCCCTGCCTCTTTAAAATTGTGGACTAACACCTTAGGAAAAAAGCATACAGAAAATACTGTGACATGATTAAAAATTCATGCCAAGACCCTGCCCAGTAGTTTCAACTGCCCTTTGATGATCTCCCTGTTAGGGCTAGTTCAATCAACGTTAATTTAAAGGGATCTCAAGTACACTATCATTGCCAAATCTAACTAAATAACCTAACCCCAAAAATAAGGGCTGGGAAAAAACCAGATGAAAACCACTTTCCTGCTTGTTATTAGCTGCATCAGCTAGACTTCGACCTCCTTGGTCTGGCATGTGCTACTAAAGGCAGTGATGTTTGGTAAAAGTCTATTTTGTACTCTTCAATGATGGGAAAGTAGCAAAGGCATCAATATCAAAAGGGCAGATCTGGCTGTGAAGCTCTTACTTGGCATTAAAATTGCACTTCTGCATAGAAACAGCAAGAATAAATGCAGCATTAACATACATTGGTTTTCTTGGACAAAATACGTACCCAGTATGTCAGCATCAAACAATACAAAATGCCAGAGGAACTTGTAGATATTTGTCCACTTCAAACAATATTCCAAAGACATTTTCATATTCAGTTGTAAATCAAGGCCTGTAAAAATGGTCTGAGGCCCAGGAAAGGATATTTTCAGAATAGCTAACAAATTAAAGTCTTAAATTGTTTCATAAAAAGAAAAAAATGCCCAGTCAAAGCTGTAGCACTATAATGAGTGTTTTTTTTATTATGAATAGATAAGGCTTCTGAAGTACAAACATTTTTCAGATCTGCTTTAAGAATTAAGTTACAGTATGTTAAATAAGCCAAAAAGACTTACAAGGTAACCAATTATTGTTTCTATACTTTTGAAACTAGCCCTATTGCATCATTTAAAGGCCTTCCAATTATTTCTGAAATCGTTCAGTGCCTTTATCTGAATAACTTTATTACTTTGTGGAGGGTTTTTTATAAGTATTCTTAAGATTTCTTTTTTTAAAATCAGGGCATAATATTTTTATGAAGAAAAATAATTAAAATAACACTTAACAGAGGAACTATACATGTATTTTGCACACAAAATTTGTTTCTCAATTATCAGATGAGTTGTCCTCAGTTTGAATGAATCACGTTTTGAGTTTTAAGATCAGTTACTCAAGTGATTTTTATCAACATGGATGAGACTTAGCCTCCATTTCTGGTGAATAAACTATTTAAAAGGCCAATGTACAATAGGAATAACTTACATGAAATCAGTGGTTGATGACTTAAATCCCAGTGCATGTTGCTGAGGATGAAAAAGGTGTATTCCTATATTTCTCGGAACATGGTACCAAGACTGGGACTGTGCTTAGGGAGCTTTTTGGCAATGGCCCTCTGAATACTGTTCAATAATTAGGGATTCCTGACATAAAATCCTACGGCATTTATCACCCTGATAGTTGAAAATAGGTAGTAGAACTTAATGCTTTGTCCACCAGAGTTCATATAAGGAACCAAAAACCCGGAGTAGCTGGGCCTTAAAAAGTTCAAGGTTGTTTTGAACTGTGTAAGCAAAATAGATCCATCTTCAGCCTGTGGAGAATGAAAGCCAACAGATCTATTCTGGTGTACGAGGATAATAAGACCTTCACTGCTCATCCTGCTATTGAGGGTTCCATTGCCTTACTGTCCCAAAGGACAAAGAAGTATTGAGTGGAATTTTGAAATCAATTAAGGAAGCAGAGGGAGGAATTATATTCTATTTTATTTTGTGTCTGGACTAGGTGAGCAACTGCTGCTATTTTATGGTGTGAGTGTCTGGGGCAGTGAGGGTCAGGAATCTAGCTGGATGAATTCCATTCTGTACTGTTTCTATCTGTACTGCTTTCTAAATTAAAGGAGGTGGTTAAAGAAAACCTACACACTCTCAGAATTTCTACATGATATGCAGTTACCAGCCTCCATCTACATGCAACTGTTCTTTCTCGATTCTGTTGAAACATAAGTGCTTTTGCAAAGTTAAGGAAGAAATACAAACCAGAAATTTTTAAATGTAATTATACGCATCAAATGAAAAAAAAGTGTTTCAATAAAAAGAACAAGCATTATGTTCTATCTGCTCTTTGTAACAGGAAAGTGGCACATGGATTTTTCAAGAAGTGCTTTGTAATTCCCAGGTGGCACATCTACCTTGCAATGTAGTAGTTACTATGGTAACTGCTTCTTTTTACAGGCTAGATTTGTACTTTTCCAATTTAACCTCTGCATGGTCTCAAAATGTGTCTTTTCATCTGATTCCAGCTATTTCAAATGAACTCCTATGGGTTCACACCAGAAACATGAACACTCAATATGCCAAACAAGTTTAATGAAATTCAAAGCAAGATTCTAACAATGAGGAAAACAATGCTTGTTTTTTTACTATGTGAGAATCATGCAGAACAGCACAAAAATTCAGCTGAAATATCTTAGGAGTGTTTGTTAACATTCAGTACAAGTCAGTATGAGCCAAATCTTGTCCTGACTCAGTCCTTCCTCAGACAAAGCACTAAGTGGGAGTTGGTGAATAAGGAGTAAAAGAGTAATAAGAAGGGAATGTGGCCCTAAGCACAAAGCAAGGCTAAGCTGCAGAGCTCCTACACAGTGTGACTTTTTTTTTTTCCAGTCTTCAGACATAAATAATTGTGGTCAAAAACCCAATAACTCTATAGGTCTACAAATGTTTGAAATAGAGTAAGATGTTAAACTCAGACTTGTGTGTGTTTTGCAAGTGCATATCAGAATCAATAAGATAGGAAGAAGCTTCTTCCCCAAACTTACAGCATCATCCAAGAGTTTCCCTGTGCTCTTTTTCCCAGGAGACTTTGTGGGTGATGGTGAAGGAGACGGAAGGGGAGCTGAAAGTGTTTCCTCTTGTTCAATCTCTTTTTCCAGTTTTATTAATCCAGGAGGTTCCACTCCAAACCTTTTGGAAACATGCAGATAATAAATTACTAGTCCATATAAAGTATTATGTACTTTAAAAAAAACCAGTGGGAATAATTTCGACTTTGTGTGCAATAACAGAATGATACACACACTAATAAACATGTATAAAATACACCAACCATTACTGCCATAATTTCAAATTAATAGAAAAAAAATAATTTAGATGCAGTCTCTCAGTTAATGAAATTTACAGGAAATACAGGTACTCTTTCAGCTTCTCTGTCTGATATCATACATGTTGGTGAATAATTTATGAACTATGCTAGACTTCAAAAATTGCAATATTGTGCAGTACAGAATCAAGTCCAGTACATTTGTGCTTTTTTATTATTTTTCATTTTATTTTTTCTTTCCAAACAGCATCTTTTCAAATTATTGACAACTTATATTTTGTGTTAGTATTTTTCAAAGAAATCCAAATTAAAAGGGATTAAGGGTTTTCCTGATCTCAGCTATTGTACTGAATTTATAGATAACTAAACTGACACATGGCCACTTCAGAAGTGGTTAGCATTTTTACTAATTGATTTTTGACAGTCAGTCTTCAGATCTCTGTTTACAGTGGCAACACACTTGTAGCTCCAGCTAGAGCAAAATACATGCAACTTCAGCTTGGATAAACTCAGAGTACTTGAAGAGCAAGGTTCCTTTTGAAAGATCTTTTGAAAGCTTTATGGCAAGTGATTGAGTCAGTATCTCACAGCAAACAGCTGAGCTTGGACAGAAGTCAGAAGTCTAAAAGTGCGTCCCATTTTCCTAATTACTGATAATTCCCCTCTGGTTTTTCTGGGGTTTTTTTTTTTTGGTTTTTTTTTACCTGCCAACACTGTACAAATCCCAGAAAAACACCCAGAGATCCTGTTTCAGAGAATGACTTCAGCTTAGAAAAGTTATCATGCTAGGTAGACTTCTCATAGCAAACTACTTGCACAAATGAAATTATGTTTTCTAATGCAGCAGAAAAGTCCACAGTTCAGATGCAGAACTGTACTGACTTACATAGATAAAGATCTGGACACTAAAATATTGAGCAGTAAAAAATATATATAATGAAAGCTAAATAGCTTAATGATCTTAGAAGTGTATAGAGAAAAGATATAAGCATATATACTAGCTTTTGCATTTTTCTGATAAGGTTTAATTTAGTCATACTACTGCCTAGTAAATTAATAGAAAGTAAATGAAGAACCAAAGCTGTATTGTATTGGCTTCTAATTGGTGCAGTCTGCCTAATGAAAAGTCAGCCAACATTGAAGCAAGCACACATATACAATCTATTTACTTCCTGTCTGTCTGCAGATGCTGACAGGCTGTAAATCATTTAATTCCCACTGGGCTCTAAGCCTATTCCTGCATACAGCCTTACTCATCAAATAAAACTCTTCCACCGTAAGAAATATTGCTTCTTTGCTTCTAATAATTTTCATTTTGTCTTGGACAGATTTTTAAAGTTTTCTGTACTTCCAGTATTGTTAATTCCTCTGATGAAAAATAAAATCAATGAACAAACACACACATGCACTTTTTTTTTTTCCACATGAACCTGAAGCAAAGTTGCCAGAAAGCTGAAATTGTAAAATCCACATCTTTTCTGAGGGGGTAGAGGTGCAAATTCTGGGAAGGTATGCTGAGCATTTCCTTTTCTGCTCCTTTCTAGTCTGGCTTCTCACAACTACATGTGAAGCAGCACTGGACTGTAACATGATCTCTCTTAGACTTAGAGCACCACTTTCCATTTTTATCAAGGTAAAATTGAACACAATAGCAGAAAGACCTTGAAATTGCTCAATAGTAATTCCAAAAGACCTGTGAGGGTTGTTTAACCCCACAGAGTTTAATAGTAACCCAAGAACTTCATTCTTTGTGCAGAAAAAATAATTTAGCTGTTTTCCATTGTATAATCTCGGACTTTCAAATACTTAGGGAGAATGTTGGACCTGTGCAGCCTGCTGCAATAATCCTGTGCATTGTCAGTTCTACCCCGTAGGACACTTCTGTCTCATAAATCTCAGTGTATCGACATAAAATCTGCCAGTGACACAAGGGCTCATTTTAACTATTGAAGTTTTGCAGATGATCTCAGAACTTTGTTTTCACAAAAAACTGAAATTCAGGATAATTTATCAGGCAATTGTATTTTTATTAATATCTTTGAACTGCCACTCTTTGAGCCAAATGGTCACTCACTGTGCAGTCCACCCATCAAGACCATCTGTCCTTAATTTGTCTTAGAGGACACTATGAGATAACACGCTAAAAGCATTACTAAAGCAAAGGTAAATTATCACCTCTCACCTCTCCTCCACAGAGTATCTGTTGAATACATGTTCAAGTTCAGCAGAACAGAGCTCAATTTAACTCCTCCTCAGGCAATTGTCATTCTTCCTCACTTGTGCCTCAATCACAAGTCTATTTGTATTAAATAAAAAACTTAAGTTGCCTTACGGGAGTTACAGACCCCGAAGACTAACAGTAATCTAACTGGGCAAAGTGTGCCAAAAGCTGAGTCCTTGTGATGAGCAAGCCATTTTGAACATACCTTTCTGCTTCTAAAATTACTCAGTGTCTCTTACTCTTTTTGTTCTTTAAAAACAGACTGAGGCACTTTTTCAAAGGTCTCTGCAGCTCCTGTTCTGGAAAGCAGATCCCTAAGACTGCCAACAGACCCAGTTTGCTTTACAAAGCATGCATCTGACTTCTTCTTGTTTAAAGCAGCACAGCAACCTTACTTTAATATGATCTTTCCTACACTTAATGAAGGCAATTATCAATTCTTCTTTCCCATACTGTTCTAGTTTATCACAGCTCAGGCAAAACAAACATCATATATTTGGTTTTCAGTTGTATTAACATGACACTCCACTTCAGTTTTTGTGTACCTTGGAAGCGTACAAGATTATAAATGAGGGTTGGTTTGTTTTTGAAGAGATATTAGAGCAAGGAAAAGTAGACAGACATGTTATTTGACCACTAAGCTTTAATAAAATTAAAATAAAGAAACTTAAATGCAGAAACAGAAACACAATATACAAAATAATCATTAATGATATATGGTAATATTCATGTATTATAAATCAAAAATAAAATACAAACATTTTAAGGGTAAAGGGATAGATATGCATAATAAATGAAAGCAGGGATTATTTACTTGTTCAGTACTTCTTTTCATGTCTAGAACAGAAAGCATCCAAGACATGGAAGCTTAAGACAAATATAAAGGATAAGATTCTATTTTCATTCCCTTGTAGGTCTATTGAGACATCAAATCTCACTGCAAAATAAGATTAATCTAACTCAATCAACTTTAGCATAATCCAACACTTTGTAACCACAAACATGCATTACCTGAGGAAGTTGGATACTATAAAGTAAACAGCTGAGAGTTATGTCCGAGGCCTAGGGACTTCGGTTGCTGGTAGGTCTATCTACAAGCTGGTCTTGAAAGCGCAGTTTGTTTGCTCAGGTAAATTAAGATTCATTAAAATTAATTTATTATACATCTGCAGATCAAAATACTTTCTTTTTTGTGGGAAGTTCAAACAATTTGCCATTTGAACCCAAGTTCTAGAGATAACAAAATAACTGAAAACCTGAAATCACTATTTTTTTGGTCATTGCTGTTCCTATGCACGCTTCCACTGACAGTAAGGGTTTTTCTGAAACTTGACCATGAGACAAATTTCTAGTTTTCCATGTGAGTTCATTCACAAAATATGAATACACATGATGCAATTTAAACACAGCTAATACTAGTTCTTAAACTAGGAATAAACAGGGGTCTCCTTCACCTTGACTGTTACCACAAGGAATTCTTCTGAAATTTATGAAACTATCTGAATAGCAAGGTACTCCAATTCGATACACATCAATGAATGCAACTGCAATTTACATGCAAGACTGGGCAGCAGCACTGCTGCTCATGTATTTTTCAGTAAAGCTTAAGCACTATGCTTGTAAAATCTGCATCTGCAAAAGGGGAAAAAATCACATTCTAGTTACTGTAATTTTGATTGTTTAGCAAAAGTCTTTGTCTTGATGTCAAAGATAACATTACAATGTGCTGAAGGTGCAGCACAGCTAGAATCATCTTGGTCAGATTTCAGTCATGTGAAGATCAACTTATTACCAGTAAACTTAATTAAATAGCAGTTGTTTATAGAGAAATTGACTTTAGAATGATAAATGGGTCAAAGCTTTATAGAAAAAAAAAATTCTCAAACCGTTCCTCTCCTAATATAAGGATAGTCAACAAATATCTTCACTGAGGTACAGAGATTTTGTAATATTTGCTAACAACTGCCTTCAAGAGTGACATCAAGACAAACATTCTATTTGAACCTGATGATTATAAAAATTAGCTTGAGATGTGCTGATTTAATATGTCTGTCAATAGCCTCTGCTGTCAAGAATGCAAATATTTCATCAGTCTTTAAATATTTTCGCCTACCTTGCTGCAATTCTTCCAAGTTCCAGCAAACAAAGGCACACTTCTCTTGGCTGCTTGTGGAGTACTAGAAAAGCAAAATGAAGATGGAAAACATTGATAAATAAAAGCTGTTTTAAAGATCTTAGTGATGGAATGGAACCTAATAATCAACATCTGTAACTCTTGACTCTGATAAAAGTTTGTTTTCTTTGGCTTGCAGTAGAGTTTTGCTGGAATAAAAAGGATGGGATTGATGAGTGGTACTCAGAGTTCCGACAGTTCGGAAGTTCCATTCAGTTAAGTAAATCACTGAATAATTATTTGAGGTAATTGGTAATCTGCAAGCAGTTAATAACTATTTAAAAATAATCAAGAGATCTGGCACAACACTTTATTTAGTAGAAAGTCAAAAACAACATTAGAGTGATACTTTTCTTTCTAAAAACTAAGAGAATTAATATCCTTTAGATCAATATTTTTCTTAGCCAATTTAAATTTAAAAAATAACAACTAAGATATACCTCACTATAAATTTGGTCCTGAATTTTTTTCACATCTACTCTTAAAGTAAATATGAAACTAGAATGCTTTAGGAATCAGTTATTCACGGTATAAAAATCCCAGACAGGGAAAAATACAGTTTCTTCTTTATACATACATACATATAATGCAAGTCTCTATGCCTGGATTCCACATAGAATAGTTCTTTTATGATTCAGAAGTAGCTGTGACACAGCATGATCATCTCATTATTGTGAGAGACTGAAATGTTAGGGGTTAATGTCCCAACCATCCATTTGCAAAAGCAGCAGGTGCTTTGCTGAGGCTAGGTTTGCACTCCCTGTTGGAAGGAGAGGGCAACAGTTTTTGGGTGTGTGGTGGTGAAACATCTCAACTGTGTAAGAGTAATCTAGGCACAGAGGGAGTGTGCACCCACCACCGGAGGATGACCACAACAAACCAACTTCTGTTTAGCAGCAACATGGGTTCTGAGCCAAGTGAGGGAAAAGGCTCATAAGCAGCAGATTCTGCAAAGTAGGATAGTGCTTTTTATCATGGCAGTGTCCTCCCTTACCTAACTGGCTCAGGTGTAAAACTCCTCTCCGTGGAAGGTATTGGGACACTCACATTTCCACAGAGGCCTGAAGGCATACATCCCTTCTGGTGGGACACAACTGGCTCAGCTATGCTGATGTGACAGGCACCTGTCATGTTTGAGGTGTCATAATCCATCAAAGTCCCCTCAAGCGTGCCCAGACTAATTTCTGAGGCCTTCCACCAGGGGACTGCACATGACCCACAGTGTTACAAGAGACTGTGCAAAATACTTGCCTCAGGGGTGGTACCCTGGATGTTACCACCTGAACATGACTATATCCTAATCCATTGAACTTGGTGTTTCATGGGCTTACCCCACCCTCAATGGATCAAGACTGTGACCATCATTTCAAACAAGAGACACTGAAATTGCAACATTTAAGTCTCACTTCACTCTCCATTCTTATCCTTTCTCTCTTTTCTCTCTGTATTTTCTTAAGCGATATCTTCATATTTTGTTGCCTTTCCATGGATGATAATAACCAAAATGGCTACATACTTACTTTTTGTTGCAACCCAACTGATCTAAAATAAACCTGTCATGTATACGTATATGTATATGTATATGTGTATGTGTATGTGTATGTGTATGTGTGTATGTGTATGTGTATGTGTATGTGTATGTATACGTATACGTATATGTATAAATATACACATATATATACGCAATAGTCATTCAGTGTGGTTTCACTCTCGCCTGCCCAAAGGAATCTATTAGCAAGAACGTCAGTTACCCTTGCCTTCAGGGGAAAGTTTTATGAAATACCACCATAAACCATTAGAAAAACTGTTCATCTTTTTCCTCCCACGATTCAGAATAGGAAATGTTCTGTAAAGAAGTTCCACAAAGCATGAAAGCAAAATCCAAAATCAATAAACAAAGAAAGGTCTGTGGCTGTTTGCATAATCAACTCCCCAAAACTCCGAGAAGAAGAAAGGAAAAATAGAAGAAAAGAAAAAAGTAATTATGAGTAATTGTAATCTACTCTTCAGAAATACCTACTAAAGTCCTCATGTCGTGGGCAAAACTCAGATTTTAAAAATTTTCACAAAAATTAAAAAATATGCATCTTACACTTCAGATTTAATTGAGACCAAAAAGTAATTGTGTGACTATTTGTATAAATCAGAAAAAAACTGAACAGCATCAAAATAAATTTGTTTTTAATCAGTTAAAGTCAAGACATCAGCTATATAAACTTTTGGTAATCTAAATACTCACCTAACTCAACTGCATAAAGAAAAAATATCTAGTTTAATGTCTAGTTAAAGCTCTGAAAAAAATTACTTTGTTCTATGTATATATGAGACCCCAAAGGGGAATCCACAGACTTGAACATCTCTAGGTAACTAACTCCCTGAGGTAGACTTCCAGCTTCTGTGACCTCAACTTGTAGCTCCACTGACACGAATAAGTGTAAATGGTGTGAGTTGAATCCCAATATCTTTTCCTAGTGTATTTGTAGCCCTTCGAGAGGTATGCATTTGTTCTCTAATCTCATCCAAATATATTTCCAGAAGTGAAACTGCAGAGCATGAAAACTAAACAGGCACTCCACTAGGAAAAATAAATTTATTCTTCAGCCATCTGTTACTAAGGATATAAATGATGAACACTTGAACATTCAGCTATTTTCAATGTTCTTCCTTCTCACAACACAGTAATTACATTAAATATTTATCTTTACTAATAATCAGTATTTTTAAAGTGTTACATTCATGACCCTAGAAATGCATTCTGCTATTTTGGTTTTAAACCGGTTGTGACAGCCCCAAAATAAAACTTGATTTTAAGAAGTAAGGCATCCACCAAAATATAAATGGAGTAAATTGGGTTTGGAATAGTCAAAGGGAGTCAATTGCAATTGATACATTTGCACATCTGAATGACTTTGGAATGGAGGAAAAAGAGAGGTTCAACTACTACTATTTGCAAAAAGATCCATAAATATAGCTAGAAGAAAATTTGATTTAAAAACGTAAAAAAAGATCTACCCAAACAAAATTCATAGACCTTTAGCAAGTCTGACTCAATATAATCTAGACACATTTCATGCATTTCACACTGAACAATGTGGCATAGTGAAATCATTGTTAGAGGATGAAGAGGTGTGCAGGCAGTAACCAACCACAAAAACAAACATCAAGTCATCTCATAAGACAGTGCTTCTAACAAGAAAATATTAGCATTCCTGAGGACTATACAGCATATGTATTTGGGGACTTCAGAGACCAATAAATGTTATTTTATGCAGATCCTCTACATAAAATGAATGGAAATATCCATCTTTCTAGAGAATCTCACTGATAGTGTTTGCTTGACAAGAACGCAATGGGAAGATAGAGAAATAGTGCAAACAAGTCTGGTTTATTTTAGGTGTCCTGCCTTTGCACTTTTCATCTCATCTCTTTAAATGCTTCTTATTTGCTGTCCTCATTGCCTGCATCTTTACATGCTACTTTCAGCCACTCTTTGTTAACAATAATTCCTTTTCAGCTCCTGGAAGTTTTTACACTTGCTTCTCTCTGGCAATTACATTTCTTCACACTGCTCCCATCTTGTTGCTGTCCCATTCTCTTTTTACAGGTATTCCTCTTCTGCTCACTCAAACTCTGTGCTTCTTCCATGTTCTTCAATTTCTTTACTACCTACTGTTCACTACACTTTTGCATCCTTTACTGGTCCCTTCGCCAGTGCTCCTTACCTCAGTGCCTGGATGCTACCAGGAGAGGCAGAGGAGGAGCAGCCTCTGCTTTCAGCACTGTTAGAACCTGGGACTGTGAGGAAACAGAAGACAATGTACATGGAGTCCACTTATTTACTAAACACGTTTAAACAGAGTTCACAATAACATTCAGATTTTTTGTTTTGTTTCTGGTTTTGTGTTTGTTTTGAATTAGTAGAATATCCAATCACAATACAGAAATAAACTTCTCACAACTTCCTGCCAAGTTTCAAATCTTGGCTCCTAACATTTTTATTAAGCATTTTTAATGAAGTCAGTCTTCCTTCTAACATAAACATTTTTTTGTTTTAAAGATTAAGATATCAGGCATAGCTGACTAATAAAAAGTAAATATGATTTCTGTTTCTAAAGCATTCCTTAGCCCACTAGAAGCAAAGAGTCTTACCAAGTGCCTTAGTATTTATTATCACAGGCTTCCAGTTGCCATCAGAACTCACACTGGTTTAGGGAAAGTTTTCCAAAAGGTTGGTCCTTTGATCCTTCTTCCTACTGTCTCTCACTTTTTCCTTTAATTTTTATTCTGATCCTACAGAAGGCTTTTTTGTTCATAAAAAAGCCCCCAACATTGCTTTGTCAACACTCTGTTAACTTATCCCAAACTTACCCTTACTTCAGCATCACAGTTATGCTATGACACACTTGTGCTTCCCCCACACTTCCTGTCCCATTTCAGCTCAATCACTTACGGAAATCTCAAAACAATTGAGGGGTCAAACATTCTAGGTCTAAGGATAGAAAAGAATTCATCTAGAAGTGATATAGAGATCATCTAAACACTAATAATTTACTGAAATTTATTAGTTTAACATGCAAATCCAGTGGTAACAACAGAGACCAGGATGCTTCTATAGTCCTCAAAATGAGACATATTAAGTAATATTATGAGTAGTTTAGTAGAGTTGTGAAAGATGGGACAAAATCTTATTCTGATGCAACTTCATGTAAATTTTAACATGGTGTTACAATATGTAGATGTGTCAGTATAAAAGAACAGAAAAAAACCTGTATCTTGAAATCAGATAAACTACAGTAACAATTAAAACCAAATTTTCCCCATGTATAAAATATTTTTAAGCAAGCAACATTTGAGTGTTTTTTAAAATAACCTTTAAGCCAACTATGTTAGAAGAGAGATCAGAGGTGTTTGTTTCAGTTTACCATTTCCACTAAAATACTAAATGCTTTTATTTAGTAAACCTAATGAATCAGTTGCATCAAAAGAAGTCTGCGTCACATACTGCATGTACAGGTGGATAGAATATACAAGCACAAAACATTAACCATCAACAGCATCCAACAACTCCCAAAACAAATGACATATCAGCATGCTGGCACACTCAGTGGCAAACCCTTTTCTTGCTGAGTAGACTTTATCATGGAAGAGATGCAGAATATTCATTGGTTCCAAATCCTATAATCATGCAACAACACTCCATTACTACAAAGAGTTCAGAATTTATGTTTTATGTTCACTTAACTAAAGCAATTATAGAAAAATCTTACCATTCTTATTTGTCTAAGAAGAGTTTTCTTTGAGTATTACACTCTTCAGGTATGAGCAAATTAAAAATATCTCCACCTAGAATGCTTCCATAAATAAAATTACCATAACTGTGGGGATCTGCTGCCCTAAAACCTATACAGAGAAATTTACAAAGTATATTTATGGGAACAGAGGAGTTAAGGGCAGTATTAATATCCTTACACTGCAAAGAGTTAGCACATCACACTCAAAGTCCTACATAGTCTGATACATCTAAGAATACCATTCAGTGACACTGTATCTCAAGATTTGCACAGATGATCAAAATTTGGATTTTGGATCATAAATTTTGGTATCAGCAAAGCTAATTCCTTCTCCTTTAAATACACTAACTTTAAAAATAAAAAAAAAATATGACAAGCATGCTAAATTTGGCAATGAGTGCAGGAAGCACACATGGTGTCCCTCTATTTTGCAGCACTCAAGATTATCCCTACGTACTGTGTTGCTATAATTTTTACAGATGTTCATGTTTGAGCTGCATCTCATACATCAGATACCCCAGCCACCTTTTCTTTGCAAAGGCATTAACTTGGAGACTTTCCTGCCATGTCTCTGCACTTAGAGATAAATTGCTACCAATCAGCTCTGGCTGGGTTAAAAATCTTAACAGGAAACTGTGTTTCCAATTTGTTTGCATTTTAACCTATGTTAAAGCATGATAACATTCGGCAAGAGAAACTACATCATATTATAGACTACTAACAAATTAGCAGTACAAGTCTCCAAACTTTTGAGCTCCCTATCTTCTCTTCCAAAGATAAAGTAAGTAGTGATTAGACAGCATAATCATATCTACTAGTATATCAAGCATTTCTATTTTTCCTTCTACTTTCCCTTCTATTTATTTTGAAGACTTCAATCTTGTTTCTTTGTTTAGCTCATCTAATGAATAGCTCAAATTCAATGAAGCATTTGAAACTGTGCTTAACTTTAAATAATTACATAAATTGCTGAATTAGTCCACAAGTGAAGGACAAGAGCAAAATGATATTAATAGGCCTGTTCACCTGCTTGTCTGGCTCAGCCCTGAAAAGTTAACCCTTTGCAGAAGCAAGCCTCTAAGAATACTCAAGATTCCCATTAACATCACTTATCGGCATGCTCATGAGGCATGGACTGCCCCTATCTGCTCTAGTCTCTGTTTGAGTGATACAAAGAAAGAGTACCTTTGTATCACTTCACTCTCAGTGCTAAACAGTTGGGAGTGACAGATGCATTTGTGTGCAGTTACACTTGCATGATTTCAAAGACTTCTTCAGAAGTCTATCTAATGATGAGATAGTATTTTTAAGTAATGAGAAATAATATCAATTAACAATTTATTGGCTAGTATAGATTCCATTTTGCTGATCTCTAATATACTTGGTACTTTTTTTTTTAATCAGTAGTGCCGTAAATCCATTGTTCAAGTATATCAGTGCATTATATCTTCAAAATCACTCTTATAATTCTAGGATACATATTTGCCAGAAAAAGACCTCAGAAATGTTTTATATGATACAGTAGCATGATGAAAATATCATTATGTGCCTTTAATTAAATAAACACAGTATTTGCATACTATAAATCAGACAGAATAAGAGTAAAAAAATGAGGATAAAAATCCACTCAACTGAGAACATTGATATAATAAGATTCTCCAATACAGACAGAAAAAAGCTGCTTTATCACTAACAATTAACACACCAATTTACTGAGTTTATTAGCTGTGGGGAAAAACAGAAGAAAATACAGAAAACAGTTACCTCTGTAACCATATTTTCACCACAATCAATAATAAAAAATGCAGAATTCAATGAGGCAGTGCAAAGACAGATGTCATTCACACACATTTCTCACTACTTTGAAAATAACCTTTGATATTACTGACCTTTGCTGAATTTCTGCTTCCTATGCATTGGTGAAGTGATTTGTGGGAGAAAAGGGAACATAAAAGCTTTAAATTGGCAACTGTTTAGATTTATCATTATTTCTAATGCATTAGGAAAATCTCCAAAGAAAGCAAAACTTTGAGTTAATGGTTAAACAGAGGGAGAATAATAACTACTGGTTTTATCTATCTTTTTTTTCTTTTTAATGGCATGATTACCACCTCCTTCTCAAGTACATAAAAAAGGGTCAAAATATTATCAAGTTCTAACCCTATTTCAAGCACCATAAATCTTTTCTACTAGTACATTATATAATAAGGGAAGAAAAAACAGAACTTAGTTTTTAATCAGTGAAGAAAATCAGTCACTAACCAGACAAAATAGAGCACAGGTTTGCACCCTCACTCATATTTCATTTCAGTTTTCTCAGAAAGGAAGTCCTCTGGAACACACCTTTTCAGGTGTATTTGCACTCTGTGTTTTACTGTGGCAGGCAAGGCACTGTGTATGTGTGAAAATTAACTTATCAGGAAATGTCAGTATTCCAGTTACATCTCCATCTCTAAACAAGATCTAGTTTCCTAAAAACGCACAATAAAGTTGTGGAACAAGGTAAATGGCTGGGCTTACCATAGCAATGCAAACTTCAAATACCTTGAAGTATTCAATTAACCAGAGGCTCTTCTGCCTATCTCAGGCACTGGAGGTCTGCATCTCCTGGTGTTTACAAGCTTCTTGGTCCTAGGTAAATGTCCAACTTCTTCAGCATTTCAAATCATTGAAACTGCAATTATTGGTAATCTTCCACATGATTTACCATATCAAATAAGAATTTCATCTAACAAAATATAGTCAATACTTATATTTAGCTTACTATTTGTCACCTTTGAGATACTAATCTGTCCTCTGCCAAGCATTTTCTCCCAGACATATAAAGTAATGTAATTTAAAAACTTCCCAGGATAAAAGAACAGACAAATGAAAAAGAAAAACTCTCTCAGAAATACTTGTGCTAGACTACAGAAGTAGAACAACACTGTAAAAGAATGGGAATAGATCAGTCACAAAACATGTAAGAGCTTCAACAGGGCAACAGCTTTTTGAGCAACAGAACAAAGAAGCTTCTTCATTCACTACAGTATGTTCATTTGTCTTCCATAGAAACTGATCTGCCACCATGACTGTTTACACTTTTATCTGATTTCAGATAACAAACAGTGGACTCACTTCATTTCATGAGATTTGGCTGAAAAACTCTGAAGTCAAGATTCATAAGTTTTCTTTTGAAGACAGAAGAGTTAAACAATGAAGAATATGTAGTATTAGAACAGAGATTTTCTAAGCAGTACAATTCTTTTCATGAAACACCCTGAAGCAGTAGTATTGGATAATTTTTGTCCAGAACTGCACAAGGGAACTAGCTGGAAAAAATGGTCAGCATAGGAAACAGAAAAATTTTGTATCTTCTCGCCTCCTGTGCAATTCATTTAAAATGTCCACAAATAGTCAAATGTCTGCAGACAGAACTGTGCATACACTTGTATCCTACTCTCCCAAAACAAAAAAGCACCATCTTATACACTGAACTAAGGAACAGCATTCCATGCCCAGAAAAGTATGTGTAGGGTGAAAAATCACTTGTGTGCAAGAAAACATGGCAAAATTTTTCTCTCATTTAAGTTTCTCTTAAAATTGACTTAAATGAGTATTATGTGATGTGTACTTTATTTGTTCATTCTACAGACAAGTGGAAGAATTAACACAGTCAAACACAGGTCAGATTTAGAATCAGAATGTATTAAAAGCCTTTCTGTCTTTCAAGGCTAAACGCAGAGGTAAAGTTATTCTAAATTATCAACTACAACATAAAGAACAAAGAAATACATACCCAAACCTTCTGATTCAAACAGGCAGGTATCATCCACACCTACATCTCTGCACCAGGATAAGAAATTTGCGGTGTTGTCCCGTGCAAAAAAAGACCCTGAAGGAGCATTGGCTTTGCATGGAATTTTCCGAACCGGTAAGGTCTGAAAAACAGGAATTCTTTATTTAGCTAAATGATACATGCTAGAATAATACTTAAGTATTATGAAATCACTATGCAAGTTTTGCATAGAAGGGTGACTCCAACCAACTTATTTCCTTGGCCATTAAATAATTCCAAGCAAAGAAACATGAGAAGTGAATTTAACCGTGAAGTTCTCAACCAAAAAGTCTTTCCAAAAGTCCACACAATGAGGTTGAGAGCTGAACCAAAATTAGCTACTTCTTAGGAATATTAGTAACTACAGGCTTTGGATTTAGTGTTTGGTCCAGCTCACTGAATTTGAAAAAAACTTATAAAGCCAGTTTTTAAACTAGGAATTGAACTTTCTCACAATTAAGGGTGAGTTACTTTCAGTTCTATGTTAGGAGGTCATCATAGTGTAAAGGAATGGGTCTTGAGGCCCAAAGACTACAAACACTTCAGAAAGGTCACTGTCTCCCATTTAACAATACACAGAAGTCCCCAGTGCACAACACAGGAGTGTAAACCTAGTAGGTAAAAAGTCAAGGTCTATAGAGACAGGCTCTCACTGTACCAGAGTAGTTCCATTTACATTATTTCAATATCAGACAGGATGTTACTGGTATAGTATCAATATCAGTACCAAACAGAGTAATTACCACAGCAATCCTGATGCCTGCATTGGTACAATTAGTGAGACGCATAAAAAAAGAAATCCTTAGCATTTAGTTCTCACTTGAGGCTTCTTTTCCTCAAATAAAAAATAGTTGTCATACATGGCCAAGTGAAGACAGAAAATGAAACAGTTGCTATGTGACTTTAGGAATCTCTAAATCATGGAGGAATTCAGACCTTATGTTGATTTGAATGCATTGTTTTTCCTGTGCTGATTTATGGAATGTTTACTTCTGTTCTAGAGTCAGTAATTACTCAAGCAAAAGGGAGCTAAGAGGTAGAAAACTGAAAATATGGTGTCTCTACTCATTCTTAGCTTAAAATTACTGGAAATGGAGAGAGGGAGAAAAAAAAAGACACAGGAGTAGGCAGGAGGCTGCACCTTACAACAGCTTCTAGCTGCATAATATCAATATTAAACATAGCTTAGAATAAGTTTAAATATTATATTATATTATACATATGACAGCAGCAATGTAATGGCAGAATACGTCTACATGCACAGAGCTACTCACTGCTATCTACCCAATAAGCCAAATAAACTGAAAATAGAACAACTGCAGGCATAAACACCATTGCAGTTATAAATATGTCAATGGGGACTAACAGATTGTCTTAGCTATAGAAATATGTCTCACAGATTTATTCATTTAAATCTATTCCTCAAACACAATTTATGTTTCCCTGGTTTGGAAAAATTGACTTATGGTTCAAACTATTTGCAAGGAGATATTAATACTTTTCTATAATTTATATAAAACACTGACCAATTTTACAGGGTATTTTAAACAAAAATCCAGGTGAACCTTATGTCACAGATACCGTATCACCTCCTGGACCATCCTGGAACAAGGAGGGGAAAGTAAGAAGAAAGCAGGAAAGTAAAAACAGCTATTCTCTAAACCAGAATTAAAAAAAAAACCAAAACAAAACAAACAAAAAACCCCCCAAACTATAAAAAATTAATTCTTTTAAGGGGCTCTAGATATGGAACAATCTTACAGATCACAGCACAATGAAGTTTTAAAACATTATTTCTGTCCCCTTTCCATTCTTCTGGAGGGGAAAAAAAAAGTGGAAAAAAAAGCTCGGTTGCTTACGGATCAGTGATTTTCTTTTTCTTTCCTTAAAAAAAAAGTTAATAAAAAGCTGTCAGTGCTAGACACATTTTTTAGGCTAGCACTCTTCGTATCACACTGATTTCTTCAAAGAAACAACGAGTATCTGTTCTGAGGCAAATACTTATACTCTACAGACTGTTTTTCCCGTTAAATTTCATTTCCTCTCATTGACTGAGTCTTTAGGAAGAAGTAATGCAGCATTTGTCCATCTCTGTCTCTCCCTATACCATTTCCCAGGAGATTTAACTGGACAAATCTAATAGTCTTCAAAGTACACCCACTTCTTTTAAAAGTCACGCACAAGTCTCTGGCAGCCTGTTGGAAGGTCAGCTAGTCCAGGCTGCAGAGGAAAGCTGTCAAAACAGGACTTCTGTTTCATGATTCTTCACTAAAATCTTATACAAAACATTGCAGAAACCTTAAAGAAGTTCTTTCTTCAAAATAATTTCCAAGAGATTCAACCCGACCTTACCTCTTTCAGTGCAAAAGAGGAACAAGCAATGTGGGCAGGGATATTGGACTGGCACAAAGCAAAATGGGAAATAGGCAGAAAGCAGCAAGAGTTGGGCTGCTCCATGAGGGAAGATAATCCAGGGTCAAAGGGTGACCCCAGCACAGGCGGTGGCAGCCCTCACTGGCAATGGTGCAGTCGCAGAGCACCCAAATGAGGCAGTGCTGGGAACATAAAAGCTTAGACAATTCCTCTGTTAGAGGAGGAAGAGCTAAGTCAGGTCTAGTGTGTCCAAGGAAGGCAAGTCAGAAAGAGCAGAAGACAAGGCTGGACTCAGGGCTGCAGCAGACAGTGAGACCCTAGCCATGAAACCCAGCAAGCAGGTAGCCAACACAGCTCTGGTAAGGAGAGGGGCTGGGGTAAAAGGGAGGTTCTGGCCATGGGCAAAGAGTGCAGGTCAGGGTCCCAGAGGAGGCTGGTCATGATTATTAAGGTATTTTGATTCCCTCAAGTCTTGACAACTAATCTGTGTTTTTTAGTGTTTCAGTGGAATCAGAAATACTCAGTAGTTTATAATTGACTTCATCTTGTCAGTAGGTGCAAAGAGGTGCCACTTCATAGCACTCTACCAATCTAGTTACATAAAACATCCACTGTAAATACATCATACTCGATCATATTCTCACTGAATCAAATTACCAACAGTTCTAAATCGGTTTAACATCATTAAAATCAAACAGAACAAAATTCTTCTCCCGTATCATCTCTGCTTGGACCAGATTATCTGAAGTGATACGTGGATGTTGAATCAACTGAGTTAGTAGTCAACATAACAGGACTAAATAAACTATATTTGACATTACTGTACTCTTTATATTTTTTTATTTATTACATCAAATTAAAAGCACAAATTCTGGATGATTTATTATGGATGAACAGCACAGGATGACAGGAACAAGATGCCAAGAAGCCAGCAGCTCCAGTATTCCTGGCACTTGCAGACTTATGCATAAGAACTTCAGAGTGAATGGAAAGGAGATAAGAGTACAGTTACTTTACGTGTAAGAGCAGACCTGAACTGTCAGATCATGTCATCTCACAGTACCCTCTTCAGTTCTCATCTCTGGATTTTACCACAATGTCCATGCGTTACTTTGTCCTCAGGCTTGCCTTTGCGGAAAGCAAAGTGAGTCTTCTCCAATTAAAAAAAAAAACCCTGTTTCTAATGCCAGGAACAGCTCAGAAGGGCTGGTAACATCGTACTGGGTTTGTTTGCTTCCAAACAGCTCTCCAGCTCCAGACAATTCTGTAGCTTTAAACTGCTTTGTGCTGACACAACCATAGTAAATAGCCTATATTCTTTCAAGTCTTGCTAAGGATATTGAACACTGTTCTGGAAGTTGGTAATAAACCACTTGGATTACCTTAGAAATACTGAACAACAAAAAACCCCAAAACAACAAATAACCCCACCAAAGAAAGATCCAAATCAAACAACAAAAAAGAAATTCTTGTGCGTATGACTGGTGGCTGCCATCTGGCAATCAGTGGAGATTCAGAGCCAGTGTGTGCACGACCCATCTGCTCTCCTTGGCCCTGAGCCCAGCAGCACGAGCAAGCCTCCAGCACTGGTCCTGGAGACCAGGACCTGTAGTGTGGCACAGAGCCTTCAGCAGTACAAAAGCAGCTAGAAGTGAGGAGATAGCCAGGAGAACCTGCACTGCCTCTCTTTTAAGGAGCCATTGGGAAGGCATGGCAATGCCTGGCAGGAATGCAGAAAACCCCTAGTGACCCTTGGGTCACTACTGCTCCCCAGTACTAACAATACATTGATAAATCTGGTTCTAAATATTTTGTATATTTTGATTTATGTATATAGCAGTGACAATGTAGAATTTCTTTCAAGAAGAGCAATTCACAACAGATGGTATATGTGTCAGTAATCACCTGAAATCATACACATGACTATCCAAAAATTACAATTCTGTGCCTTGACAGCTAAGACTTTTAAACACATCATTTAACCCAGCTTCACTATGAAGCTTAGACATTCATGGAATTTGCAAAATTCCTTTATAGTTATAAGGATTACAGTGTCTTTCAAAAGCACAGTTTTGGTACAGAACATCACACTTAACTAAGCATATTTGTGATAGTCTTTCATTTCATAGTGACAGAAAAAATGTTTTATTAACAGATGTCCTAAACAGCTCAGAAGTGACAAACAATCACATATAAAAACTAGACATTGAACAACATTGAACAACAACTACATAATTTAAAGACCAAAAAGACCACAAAAGCTTCAAGTCATTTTCTGAGGCAAATACTACACAGACAAATATCCCTGACATTGCATGATTTCACTAAAATATATCAAAGTTTCATCCCATTTCCCACAATATTAGGGTCTTGCTGAAGAGAATAGCAAAAAAACCCACCCTCTTTTCTATTCAGTAATAGCCCTACCAGGTTTATCACACAAATCATAGGGTATGAGTATTTACTCATATTTTCTAATCACCTACTAAATTTTCCTACAACCTCTTAAACAGAAGTACTTTTTTAATATTTCCAAAACTCTCACTGTACTGCTCAAACTATAACACATGAAAGCTTTTATTCAAGAAAGGTTTCATGTACAAATATTTTTTACTGAGTTGTATAAATGGCCTGACTATTTCAAAAGTGCTTTTTAACAGATCATTCTGAAATAATTAGGTTTCCACATGGCAAAACTGACTTTTGTTGACATAGTATAATATAACCACAGTTGCTTTGAAGCAGCAGTGGCTGCAATTACTCCTATCAAGTATCAGGAAAACAAATCCCCACTCACACTCCTTTTACAATCTTGTCTTGTTGACGTGCATGCATGTGGTTTAATACAGGATGTGAAAGTGCGAGTGAAACATATGATGCAATCCTGGAAAAATGCTGTCAGGTTCACTTCTAAATCCAAAAGGG
Organism: Phainopepla nitens; assembly: GCA_013400175.1. Classification (NCBI taxonomy): domain Eukaryota; kingdom Metazoa; phylum Chordata; class Aves; order Passeriformes; family Bombycillidae; genus Phainopepla; species Phainopepla nitens. Next base: position 265,664 of record VXBQ01017775.1, on the reverse strand, counting down.
ACTCTCTTACATTGATGCTCTGAAATCACATGGAAAAATGTATTTTTTGTACAGGATTTTAAAATTAGTTCACAAAGACATGCTAAAATCTCCATTTATTTATGGCAGACTTAGACTTGCACCATATTTTGAAGAGTGTTAATCATATTTCCCCCTTTGAAAAGATGATTTCAGGACATTTTGAACTCTCACTTATGCTTGAATAAAAAGAAAAAGATGAGCAATTTGTATGCTATGAAAGAGGGTTACAGTTAGCTAGGTACTCATAGGAAAAGATTGCTATGAAGACCTACATTAACCAAAAAGGGGGGTGTAGGATAGAAATAAGGCTATGCAGTAACTTACTGCAGTGGTGTCTTGCTAGCCCATTTAGTGTTACGTGAGCATAAATTCATACTGAAATGTGATTATATCAGCTAGATAGAACATGTATCTATTTCAAAACTTTCTACCATTTGCCTTTTAACTTAGCTTTGTGGCCAGTACCAATCCCTTTCCTCCTTCAATTCTTCCCTCATTTTGCTCAAGTGTCCTTAAATAACTGGACCAACGGTCAAAAGAATGTGCTAAATGCACATGTAAAATAGAATATGGAAGTACATACATAGAATTTAAAAGTAAGCATTTCCCTCTGGAAAAAAAAAAAGAACAAAACAAAGAAATATAAACCACTCAGCCCTCCTAAAGCTGTAAAATAGAAGTTAAACCCTAGGGAAAATTTAGAATATGAAAACTCAACAAGGACGTTTTGAAGGCTTAGGAGACACCAAAAAAAGCCAAACATTTCCACAGACATAGAAGTAAGAACAAGTTCTAGATTAAAGAAAAATAACATTGGACTTACAATAAAGCCAGCATCCCTAAGCAGTTCACTTAACAAGTAGCAAAATATTGTCCTTCAGTGAAATACAGTCTTTACATTGTTATATCAGGTCATTTTAATGGAATAGGAGATTGGATTTCAAGTTTACTGATCATGTGTTAACCAAATTTTTATTCTATATATTAGCTGCAGAGAGATCATCAAAAGCCAAAAATCACTCATTACCAACTTCCTAGAATCTAAGAAAGCATTTGTGAATACTCTGGAATCCCTAACAGATTTACAATATGTGAATAAAAATAATTAACATAACCAAGGCTTTATAGAAATATACAGACTACAACATTCAAATAAATGCAGGACTAAATGAATGCTTTAACCATGTTATTAAGTGTCAAAGTAGAACACATTCTCTTATGTGGCATTAGCTGTAGCTTCTTAAGAGTGAACATATATAGAGAATAATTTAACAATATAATTCTAAAAGTTATGCATTTTTTCATTGTCTTTTTTCTTCTAAGTGCTCTAAGACACAGCTTACTCATCACACAGCAAAAGACTTGTTATTCAAGAAAGAAAGTGTTAATAGTAATGAAAAACTAGTTTCACAGAAACAATGCAGCTTTTACTTCTATCAGTGTGCCAGAAAGCCAAGGAATACAAGAGACTATTCAATCTACAGACAATGCACTTTGCAACTGTGATGCCCAGAAGTAAATAATGTCAGAAAGCAGCAAGGCAGAAGCTTCATTCACCAGCTTAAGCACATTTCATTATCTGATTAATAAGTAATTTAAATGTAGTCAATTTACATGCATTTCAACATATGGAGGCAAAATTACAATGTCTGTCAGAGCCAGAAGGCCTTCTCTCAGAGGCTGGCTGTAGGGCAGCCAGGTAACACACAGAGATCCACCACCAGGAACTGGAGAGCACAACTCATGAAGGATCACACCAGAGAGCCCACCTAAACAGATGTCAGATGCTGTTCCTTCCCACTCAATTTGTGTAACTGAAGGTGGGATTAGGTCTCTACAGTCCAAAGACTTGGGGAGTTCTATAAATTGTCTTTTAAAGCTTCTAGACATCTACATCTGTTAAGATATCTATGCCTACGGACAAGTTCAGTTTTATCAACAGTCTTTCAAAATCTTGAAGAAGTAACTTGCAAACTCCAAGCATGTATGCACCAAATATTAGAAGCCATTACTGCTACTCTCTGAAAATGTTAGCAGGCCAAATGCAAACATCACTGGTGGTTGGTTTTTTACTAATGCTATAATAGCATTAAATAGAGTGACTACAATTGGATAGCATTCAAGAGAGAGACTTAAATTAATTTTTTTTGAAGTGTATTAAGATTTTATAAACAGAGACAATAAGAGAGAGACACTAGGGTAAGCCATGGCAAGGACCTCCCTACAGTATCCATGAAAACAGGGATTCAGTAGTTCATTCACATTCAATAAATGGTCTGTGTTTTTACCTTAGATCTCTGGGTTTCAGAATTAACATTTAGATGGGAATTTTTTAAAATGATCTTTCATAATAGGCTTCTTCAATAATATTTGATTAGAACAGGATGGGGCAAATCTCACAGCTGCTCTTTCAGAGGGCAATTACACCTTATTCTTGGTAGATAATCCTGAGCTTTTTCCGATCACAACCTCAGAACTAAGAGCTGAATTAGCAAAGAGCTAGTTAAAGAAGACAAAAGAATCCTAGTTTCTGAATTTCCCTCATTTTTATTACAATTAGAAAAAAAGTGGAGGATTGCAATTAACAGGAGAATAGGATTGCATTTGTTTGAGGCATTGTCACACAGAACGACTTGTGAAAGAACATGCCAATAAGCAGCAATTATTCCATGAGATATGAAAGTATTTCCATAAAATATAAATGGTGAAATCTGGGTGGATTTTCATGGGACATATTTTGAAAAGCATCTTATTAACCCCACAATTATGTTTTATCAAATATGACATTCTTAAAGGGAACATGATTCTCTCAAAATAAAATATTAAAAATACTAAATTTTGGCAAAAGCAATTTATTTTAGTAACAGCAATTTCAAAATCACTTTATCCCTTAATTATTCCAGAAGAACCCAAGCTAAGGAAAATACTTCAAAAAAATTCTAACTAAATGGTTGAAATTCATCAAAACACATTACAAGTTCTAAAATTTCTTAATGAAAAAGGTTTCCATAATTTCACTGACAGCATGGTCAAATAACATATTATTCTGATCTATGGAATTATAGGGAATAGCCTTTCACTGTCAGCCTAAATAACAAAAGGAAGAAGCTATTCAAATCCCTTGATAATGGTGCATATACAGCTGTATTACCATTATGCCTCCTCTTCCACCTAGTTTTCTCCCAATGATCAATCTCACATTTTGTGACCTTCTGAAGTGCAAGGCAATGTGAGGGTTTTCCAGCCCTTTCTGTAAGATTAGTTCCAAATGGTGCTTTACATTCCATGAGAGAAATGTCAAGGAAGACTGTGAAATATCTAGACAGTCTAAAGAAGTACAGAATTTTTTGAGATGCTTTATCTGTTTGCTTTTTGAATTTCTAGATGTTTAACAAAGACAAAATTTTTATGCAGATGCTGAAAACATTGAGGAAGAATTTAACATGTATCACACTGCAGGTAAATCTGATGCTCCAAAGTCCTGGATTTATTTTTAAGAAAAAATTGCATTTTTGTCTTTGTGATAAAGAAACTGAATTTCTGTAAGCTTTCCAATTAGAAACCACAAGGAAACTGCTAGAGCCCAGGGAATTCTAAACAGGTGTAGAACTTAAAAACTTGCATAATTTGAAAAACACAGTGGAGTGTTTATCTATACAGCCAAATTTCCAAATCAGCCTTTAATCAGCCTCAAGTTAAGAGCAAAGCTTTACTGTGTACTTGAAGCATTTGGGGCTGATTTACATAAACAAATACAAATTGGAATATTTCTTTAAATAAACAAATTACACATAATTATGATAGCTCTAAATTGATGTCTATGCCTTAAAGTGACTTTTGTTTTCTTCTGCATTGCAGTCATCACTTATGTTCACCATTGTTTCAGAAATTTTGGCTTATTATTTAAGTTCAAGGCTCACTGTTGGTAATTGCATCAAATTCTGTAGTTCTTCCTTATTCATTAGTCCCAAAGAACTATGACCCCTAACCTAGGCCTAAGAATTGCACAGTAAACTGAAGACATTTGGTCTAAATTATGATATTTCCTCAAGTTATAAGGTAATTTCCATGCAAGTGTCTGTCACATTTCTGTTCCAGACTATTCCTAGTAGTCTAAATAAAAAGTCAAATAGAAAGATCTGTTACAAACATGTCTACAATTTGCTTTAAATACTTAACAAAGTAAGTTATAGGAACATTACAATGCATTTCACATAAGAAGCAAAATCCAGCAAATCTAAAAATGGCTGTTTATAAATTTCTCTCAGAAAATATGCCATCCCTATCTTTAATACATGGATTGAAGTAATGGCAAAAAATGTTATGAAAACATCCAAGTTTAATATAAATTTTATGAAGTGTATTATCATTAGCATTCCATACAAAGCCAACGTTAATTGAAAATCCCTGGAAAAAACTCGGTGTTTTCTTGTTAAATTATATTATTAGAAGTCAAAATTTGGTACTCATGACCTGATTTGCCATCCAAATCATTATATTTTCCAAAGTTGAAGCTACCAAGTAGTTAAATACTTAAATTTGCCCTGTTTTTTCCCTGACAATTAGCTTGTGATGCAAATTCTGGTTATTTCTGCAATGTTAAACAGGACCAGAGAGAGAGGTATGCAGGAGAATCCCTGCCTCAGATTCACCAAAAAGAGCAAGGCCATTTCACATACATTGTGCTTCAGCCAAACAAGGGAACAAATCTTGCCTTCCCAAGGACAAGGAGTATCAATGAGAAGAACAATTCAGACACAGGATGTCTTGGTGCTCCCTCCAGGACTGTATAGTTCTGCTTCCAACACAGTGCTTGAAATGCATTTAAAACCTTTTTAAAGTACATCTTCAATGTATTCAGCTGGAACTTGCCAAGCAGACAAACACATAATATCCTGGAATTGTTCAGAAATCTACTTTCATAGTCTGATGGACAACAGCACTCTATCCTACCATGCAATCCTCCTGCAAGCATAAACTTCAGTTGTAGGAGTATTTGTTGAGGCATAGAAGGTTTGTGCATGTGACCTATTGCAGAAAAATCCTACAGTATCTGCAAGAAACCTGGTAGCAACCCAGCTGAATGAGCAAGCTATTGACATGTCTGAGAAACAAAGAGTTCTCTAACAAGCAGCTTTACAGTCTTGTGGAAATTATTCCTTCTAGATGGATTAGCACTGGTGAACTGTTCTGCAAGATCATTCTTTTCCTCTCACATCCACATCAGTCTGCCACTAGAAAGATTAATACACAAAAAAGACAGTGCTGTAGTTTTTTAATCCTTCCAAGTAACTGAGAGTCATATCTATAATGTATATGATTAGAAATTGGCTCCATGAGCTTTTATTGCAAAATAAAAGTCCAGAAAGTACAAGTGTGCAGAAAAGCAAATTGCTGCTCCAGACCACAAAGGATCTGTTCATAGCCTAACAATTCATGCAGTCCTATTAGTGAAATTCTTGACTGGAGAGTCACATTTATGGCTTACAGTGGGCACCTGAACGTGGCTCTGATACAGCAGACGTCTACACTGGGCAGACAGGTTCAAGGCACCACGTTTACAGAATACCACACATTCATCCAATCTATAGGACACAGACAATCTTGAGAAACTGAAGCCTACAGTACAAATAAAACCACTGTATTGTGATTAGATCAGAGTTTCAGCTTGGCCATCTGGGGTGTAAGAGCAAGATCCAGATTCCAGATCTAATTCTGCATAATTGGTACAGATTCTTTTGATTGTAATTCTTAAAATGCATAACATGACTCTCAAAGATAATTCATCTTCAGCCTGCTTCATGAAGACACAAGTGGAGTGTTCATAAACATATTGGCAGCTTCAAGGATGGTGGGCAGACTACTGTGCCCTGCCGACAAAAATGGTAACAACAATTAACAGAATATTTATACTTATTTAAAAATCTTTATTAATGGTCTCATTAAACTAAGCCAAACCAAATCAAATGTGGACTCTGTGCATACTGCACATGTCTTGATGCTCTGGATTTGTTTGTGCAGCTGTGAAATTCTCAAATTAACTATCTGTCAGGAAAAGTAAAATACTGACAGGAGACCATGGAGAAGAAATGCAAGTCAATGGGAGAAAATTACAAAATGGCATCATGCAACATTAATTACTTCTATGGAATAACTGCTGCTATAATAACAAAAAGTCTGTAGTTTCAAGACAGTACTCCATTAGCAGCAGCACAGGTAGTTTCAACAACTTACTACCATACAAACCTTGAGCATTTATTAAGATTGATACCAGTCATCTCCTTGTCATTTTATAAACATACATTATTAGATTTATGACTCTAAAAATCTCCAGAAAGAGAAAAAAATTACTTCTTAGAAAATACATTATGTAGTCACACTGCCCTCCCCATTTAAAAAATCCATTTTCATCTAAAACTCAAAAATTTTGTCTGTTTGTAGCAAATGATCAGATACAACATCAATGCTTTCAGAATAATCAGGTTTTGAAGCATGGTTTAGCTGCTTAACAATGAAGAACATAGTCTTCTGGGACTTGCAAAACCTAACATCTTCTGAAATTAACAATTTTTAAATGCTTCCTCTTTAGAAACTGAAATGCTTTTAATATCTTATTACTGAATGATTAACCAATCAAACAGCAAAGAAGCTAGAGTCATGGAAGACACAGAGTAGCCATCATAATATCCAAAAGTGCTTATTATGGCATTAACCTCACAACAGCAATTTGCAGAGACTGCATAAATGGCACCAGAGGTTGCCAAACTCCTGTACTCTAGATTCCACATCACTTTCCTGAAAAACAAATACCAAAGTGGAATGTGGCCCAGGTGGTACTTTTAGATGCAGGGATTCAGTCCTAAAAAGGCTTTCTACAGAAACAAAAAATACAAATATAATTTAAAATAATTTCTTTGAAGTTTGACTCTTGTGATAGATTTCCCTTTGTCCACCTGCATAACCAGCAGGGTATTTATCCCCAGGAAACAATAACACACAGAACATGTGAGCGACTCTTATGGTTTCTCGAGTTCTAATCATTTTCAGCTACAGGGACTTCATCTGGGTGAGGTTTCTGTGTATTCAGCCTTCCAAGAGATCTCTCTCCCAATACCTTATTCAGTATTTACTTGAGTCCAGGTCAATTTAAACACTCCTTGACAAGAATTTTCCAACTTTTATGTAAACAAGGCCTCCCTTTCGTTTGTTTGGCTTCCACCAGCTTCATTCAATGTACCATAGTTTTTGTATAGAAACTGATCTTCTACCACACCATTCCCGATTTTGCAAGTTCCATCATATGCCCCTCTTTCCACACTCAAGCATCCTAACCTACCCAGTCACTCATAAAAGACAACTATTATCTCCTTCATGCATAAAAAGTTATGCCTTTTTTGCCTGCCTCTGACTCTTAAGGAAAGAAGACTACTTTTGCATCACACACCAATTAATCTCCTTTTCTGTCTCTTAAAGCTCTATCTCCAAGTCACATTACCAGTAGTTTCCTATGTATTTTGAAAATGTCCCCAGTATCCACAAGTTTTTCCACATGACACAAAAAGGAAGTGTTGATATCAGCATAGCAATTTTCCTTCCAGATTTGGAAAACACAATATTTTAGGAACTTTTTTGACTTCTGTTTTCCCAATTTACTCCACATTTAAAATAGCTGATGCTGACCTAGGGGATTCCTGAAATCTGAAGAAAGTTCAATGCTCACTAATAAGAAAGGGAATGATAGTTTAGTTAACAAACAAACTGCAAAACTGACATTGACTTGAAACTTATTGCACAAGCTATTAAACCAGAAGCAATAGGATTTAACCCCTGCTATTTTATAGAGTATTGCAATATGGATTTAGAGAATAATGGCAAAAAACTGATGAGTCAATTCATGCAATATTAGCTTTTAATGCCTCCTTAAACCTGTTGCTATAGGTGCTAGACTGGCCAGACAGCCCCAAAAAGATGCACAATGAATTCATGATCAGTAGTTCATATCAATCAGAGCAGGATATATCATCTTTCTTTAAGACAAAACTAAACCCAAAATATTATATGAAGCTTTTCCATAGGAACAAGTTCATAAACAAGGAAAACTTTTGCTTATGAAAACAGACCAGATCTTCAAGCTTTTGGAAGGCATTAAAACATTAATACGTTAAAGCGTTAATACACACACTCCTTCCATTAACCATATCCTTATCCTGTCTTCCTCATTCAGAAGCAAGCTGGTGCAGCAAGCAAGCTGATCCTTCTGGCTCATTTTATATCAGCTGCTTCTATTTTAAAAAATCAGAAGTTACAAATATGGATAGAAAAGTTTGTTATCCATTTTGACAGAGGCTGAACTCAATAGAAATGAGTGCCTTCTCCCAGCTGCCAGTGAAGGCATCAGGGCACCTTGGTAAAAGAACATGTTTCTGTTTTCCTGTGCAGAGCAAGGGTCAAATGGCTTCAAAATTACACATATACTATTAATAAAATGCATAAAAATGATTCAAGGGAGGATTGTGGAATTCCTTCTATGCTAAATTTTGTACAATATTAACTCCTCATAAATATTCTTGGCACCACAAAGTCAGATTTTTCACCATGAAGACTAGTCTTATTGCCCAAGAGTGCTATACAGGGAATTAAAATCTGAAAGGATGAATAGCTCCCTAATAGTATACAGTGATACAAATCTATTATTCTGCCATTTATTTGAATTCTTACTGTACTAAGTATGAAATAACATACATTGAGAAAATAACAGTGAGGTAGATTTTTTCACTTTAAATGCCCTGTGAGTTGTACAAGTCTGACAAACAAAGACCAATAAATCTAAATAATGACCACATATGGGACTGCAGATGTCTAATTGGCTTCTAATAGAACACAAAAAGCAGTACAAGCAATCCTTCCTTCTGCCTAGCTAGTTCCTAGGCTCAATCAAAAAGACCACCCTATATGTTTTCCCACTTGAAAACTACCATGACACTTAAGTGAAGACAATCCAGACCATTTTATAAAGAGGAACTCCAAAGTCACCCAGTACTTCTACTAATGAAGATCAAATTATAATTTGAACTAGGAAATATGACAGACAATTTCTTCTTCAACAACAATTATGAACTTGGAACCAAGAACAACTTACACAGGTGCAGCTGACACAAGACTGTCAGTTCTCAGACTGGTTGATAAAATTTATGCCATGCCCTTATTTCTGCTACAGACAAGTTATGAAACATTAAGAATAAAAGATGCATTATGGGATTTCTGTTCTTGGTCTCTTTTTTACTTGCCCTTTATTTTCCTGTTTTAGTTTTCAAGGAAGATGTACCTGAATGCAACCAGAAAAACAAGAACAATTTCACACTGAATGTGTTAATGTGTTGACAATTTAATTCTACTTCTTCAAGAAATGAACTTGCTTGCTCTTGAATATTTCCCAGCAATATTGTCCCATGAGAATAGTTTAAATTAAAGCAAGGTCGTTGTAAGGGTCGACCCAAAGATCTTGTTTTGCCTCCCAATTGTCGGAACAGACTGGGACAGACCTCAAAAGAACTTTCCCTGGCCTGGCTGAGGGGGGAGAGGTTTGCTGCTTTACAGCATGCATACCACCATGGTACAGCACATACCTGATGCTGATCAGCAACGGGCCTGCTCACAATAGTCCATAAATCTCCCTGCCTTTTGGCCAGATGCCACTCACTTTGGAAAAAGACTTAAAAACTGTGACTCTTGGAAGGGACTCTCGAGATCTCCCCACAGACGAAGACATGTCTATTGGCTGGGCCACGAGGACCTTGTCTCATCCTTTGGTAGCTATATCCCATCCTCTCTCTCTCTCTCCCCCTCTCTCTCTCTCTCCTTTGTTACTTTGTTTTCTTTATCTCTTTCTCTCTCTCCCCTGTATCCCCTAACTGTGTTGATTAGCACTCAAAGTGCTCTGCTGTTTGTTGAAATTGTAGTCCCTTGCTGTTTGCCTTTTTTGCACCCTGAGGTCCATTGTGCATTTTTGCACAAACCATCATGATTTCTGCCTTATTATTAAAGCGGATTTGACAGTTGTGTTCAAACAAGTGTTTTAACTGATCCTTCCAAAACTCCTAAGTATCTTCTAAGTTTCACATTTTCCATATCGTTCCTTCGACTCTTTACTGAAACCCCTTCCAGTACACCAACAGGATCTTTAAACTCAAGGCACCAAAACTAACTATAGTGTTTTATTACTGGCCTCTCTAGAGCTGTTTTTGGAGGAAAAGACACTTCCCACAGCTACTTAATATTCTCCTTGAAAATAAATACAAGGATCATATTTTCGCTATTACTTACCACATCCCACTAGATCTGGTTTCTCCACATATTACAAGTACTTTTTGTAGTAACTGCTTTGCATAGATACTTTAATAAATAAGCATTATTTTCCCCAATTTCATATTGTAATTTTTCTACAAAGAGAAATTATCTCCCCACCCATTTGCAGAATCTCCACATATAAAATTTCTTAACTGTCCAAGAAAAAACCTCAGCAACAAAATGGTTGGATACATCAGATACAGATATTAAAGGCTAGAGTGTTGACCAGCACTTACTTTGCCAGGCTTGTTTGCATCAAAGCTGTTTTCTTTAAATTTCTCCTGCAGGGTCTCAGCTAACCGGCAAAGCAAGGCACCATTATCCAATTTCTCCATAAAGGATTCTGCTGTTATTTCTTTACCTGAACAGCAAACAGAAAGTTAACATGGCAGAAAGCATGCAAGGGTATAGACTGCATTAGTGTAAAAAGAGAAATCAAAAGATATCTGAACAGTATTTTGAAATAAGCTTTAATTGAAAAGCTTGCTATACCTTGAATATTTTGTGAATACCCTTAATACTACTTCACTGGTAGAGATACAGCAACTTATGAAAAAAAACTCCATGCTTTCTTTGGGAAGACATGTGATATTTGAAAAATAGTTCTAGCATATCCAACTCTACATATTTCACCTTACTTATGAAGAATGAGTGCTTTCAACATAATATCTTTAAAAGAGAGAGCACAGCAGGCAAATAGTTTACACCAGTGTATATGTGCATTATAACATGAATTGCTAAGTGCTTATTTTGTAACAGAAGTAGAAAACCATGTCAAAAAGGAAAGGACAGTATATTTTTAGAAGACTCATAAATCTTGATCCTGCAAGTAGACATGACAGTGACTGCAATGCTCCTAAGAAAGTTGTTTTTCAGAAGTAAAGCTAGGTGCATAACAAAATGACAGAGAGTGAAATTTCATGTTATATATCCACTTCCCACACAGATTAAAATTTTCACTAAAAGAACAAAGCTAAAATACTCTGCTTTCAAAATATATCAATACTTATATCACACTATGTGACACAGTACTTCATCTGCCAGGAACTGTATAACATAACATACAGTATAACATAACAATGTAATTACATCCCCCTGGAAGAAGGGATCACATGTTCCATGATGAGATTGCATAATGACCCCAGATGAGAAGGGAGTTATTTACCATCCTAGACTAAACTTCCAGGATCTTAACATAATTTTCAGTAAAAATATTTCTATTTCATATTGAAGATTTCTCATTTTCACATTTCTACTGAAAAATTTGCCTTTACTTTGGACACGATGTTGATGAGTAGCTGTATTTTTCAGTCCTTTTAACTTCCACTCATATCAAAAGAACATCAAGGAATAATTCCTGTTCTTCCAATTAAGACAGGGGTTTTTTTCCCCTCAATATTTACATGGGCCATTTAGGAAATAACACTATTAACTCATTTTTCTTAGGTTGTTACACAGCACACATTAGCAACAACAGTCTAATGTGCCAAAAAAAAAAAAATTTAAAAACTGAAGTGAGACTGGTTCCTCATCCCATTCAGGTCCACTCCTGCTTCCATGAGATGTCTGGAAACTGAAAATATTAATCTGTTTAGAACAGGTTTACTGCAATTTTTTGTCAAACAAAATAGGAGAAGCAAAGCTTTCCTGTATTTTTTTTTGCTAAGAAAAGAGGGGGAAAATAACATTCAAAAGTAACAAAAATGATGTATATAAATTAGTACCGACCTTCTTGCTGATACATTGTAACCTGATATTCCATGTCACAATACTGAAGATAGCAGCATTATAAGGCAGTATGATTTTAAAAATGCTATAGGAAAGCTGATTTCTCTAGGCCCCCAGTCTGAAAACTCTGAGATACTTTAGCATCTTTTGGGGAAAACCCAAAATGTGAGTCTTTTCACTTTGGTAAGTTAAGATAAAAAAAAATAAAAGGTTGTTGCAGAAAACCATCTTCAGATAGAGCAGACGTCTATATTTCATTGAAGCTAAACTTGGGTTTTTTTAACATGCTTATATTTAAGAAATACCTTTTTAACATGAAGATTTTCCCTTTTTTATTCCCACTTAATTCTATTTGCCATTGCCCACTTTACAGCTCTTGTATACACAAATGACTTCTCCAGGCAAAAGAGCAGTACTAGCACTGCAGACATGCACAGTTACCTTATGCCTAACTGATAATGTTTTTGCCATATCTCCAGATCAAATGAAGCCAAGACTGAAACTATAATAGCCCAGACATAAAAAACCTGAACAGCTCAGCATCTCAAAAGACTTTGCCACCATTCTAGCCTACATATTTTCACATTTGCCCCATCAGCATTTTCATAAAATGCTCCAAAGCCACTAGAAAGCTAAATTTTAAAAATAACTATGCTACAGGAACTGCTTGAGTATTACTTTTTATAATACACTCCTTCTCTTCTAAAAATTTTATTTCAAGTATCTTTAAGAGACTAAAAATTTTTAATTTAAACATCATTTTTCACAAAGGCAAAAAAACAAAAACACCTTCACATTCTACATATCTCTTCTTCTGTCCTATGATTTATAGATGCATCATTCCATAATAATAGAATGTTATAAAACCCTTAGAACTTATTTAAGGATATTTTCTTTTTAGAAAAATATAGAAAAAAAACCTGTTATCTTCTTCTGCTATTTAACAATATATTTATATTATTTTAAGTGTTGAATTGCATTAGCAGTTTGGTCACTGCATATCGTACATTAAACTGGATTATTTGAGTTCTATTCACCTTTATGAAATCTGAAAGAATGAGTTTTGCATTGAACATCTGTCTCCAATGAAAAGTACATTAGGTGTCAGCTTTCAATTCACTGTATTTTATGGCTTCATAAGGTGGCATTTCTTTGCTGAAACAGACACGCTGACATATTTAACAGCAGAAATGTATTGATTCAAGTAAGAGTAATGTTCATAACCTGAGGAAAAAAATTGCCATGTATTTGTATGGAAAAAACATCAAACTCCATTAAAAATGTACAACTCCCCTTATAATTACAAGAAAGTAGTTGCAATGTTTTTATAGAATGGTAATAACATTAAGTATAATAAAAAACCAATACTGAAAGTATGAGAAGAAAATCCAGGAATACAAAGGCTTTCAGAAACCTTTCAAGTACTGCCTACCCTCTCTTTTAACCACAACCACCAGATTTTCCTTGGGAAAAAAAAAAATAAAATCAAACAGCTGCACCTGACTGCCCACCACTTGCAAACTGTGAGCAACTGTCTGTAAGGTCACCCAGTCCTGGGGGACCTAATAAAACCAGACTGGAGGTCCATGAAAAAATAATGGAATAGAGTTCATGCCTTGGGTATGTGCCCAAGAGGCTAAAGATAAAGCTTTCCTTACAGGTCTCAGATAACCGGAGCCTTCAGAAGAGGAAAGGGACTGAAAGACCCAAGGATCCAAATCTAGCTGATTCTTCTATTACACTTGGTGTAATAACTACAGTGCAAGACTGACTCCAGCCTCACAACTTGCTGATGGACTATTTTAATTGTACATTTTGTGTAGTAACTAGTAGTTTACAAACAGATTTTTCGCTCAAGTGAATCCCTCAAACACAATACTGAGGCACTACTGAAACAGTTGCTCCTGACCCTTTCAATTCACATGGTATATTAACCCAAGAAAACAAAATGTGATAATAATAAAGAAAACTAAGGCCAATGACTATGCATATACAAAACTGGTTCTTTTCCAGTAAGGCTACTCTGTTCCCTACGATAGTTGACAGTAGGAGAAATAATTTTGAAACCATTGAGACATTATTACTTACTTGAAATGGGACATATAAAAAATTCCAAAGGCATGCTGATAAAAAAGAAAATTATAAAGCAACTCAACCAAGTAAGAAACTGTATCAGAGCCACCAGAATCACTGGAGGTATCACTACTGTGAATATCTTGATACTCAGACATTTAAAACCTCTATTTCCCAATGGCTTGATCTGATCTTGAAAATACACGTTCTGTTACAGAATGCTCTTGAGCAACAAGGTGAGCAAGAACACTAAGCTGGCACAGATTTAATCAGAATCAAAGAAAAACAGTTTTCTTGTAGAAGACTTACCACTCTCCAACCTCAAACTTTACACCTCCTTCAGTAAACTTTTAAATACCTAGCCTTGTCTTCAACTTGATGCCTCTCCCAAAATCCTCAACTCTGTTCCTTTTATCCAGGCCTCCTCCACTCTTGCACCCAAGCAATTTCTACATGCATCAAACAATGTTTACACGTCCAATTCCTCAGCATCTTGCATTCCCTGGCTCCTCAGCTACGAGCTTCTGAAGCCCTCTTCCTGTTAAGAAGAGGCCTCAGGACTGAAACCTTGGAGCCCAGCATATGCCTGAGGTGTAGTCAGTCCCACGTGCTAAATGAAGCTGCCTCTGCAGCTTGTAAATAAACTCTGGGAATGGGGAAAAATAGTAGAGGTCCACAAAACTGCCAAAGAGGAAACAGGAAAACTATCTCCTTGTACCTGTCCTAAACTCCAGGCTGGTGAGGAGGCCCGCTCCTCCTCATGTTAGCCATTTCGCTTCTGCAGACACACAAAAGGAAAGAAGACAATCCTAGAGAGTAAAGCAGATAAACAAACCTTTCAAATTGCCATATTGCCTCTGCTAGAAGAGTTCTGTGGCCCAAGTGCGCTAATTTCCATATGCAGCTTGCTGAGGGTGGAATAGAACTTTTCAGTACCCACAAGAACATTCTACTAAATTAAGTATATACACAATCTACCAAATTTGGCGTTTGTCAGCAGTGAAAGCATTCCCAAAAGCTTCGTTGGCTCTATACCTAATAGCAACAAGGCTAAGAGATCAATCATCATGACTTGCAAGTTAGCTAGGTTAACATGTCTCATTAGCTTTGTCACTACCACTCTGACTGAGACACCAAAGCTCAACAGAGAGAAGCTAGGACAGGAGACATCTATGGCTACAATCTTTCTTTCCAGCAGACAAACCACAGCACTGACATGTACCACCTTGAAAATGCTCTAATGTACAATATCATATGAGTTAATCCTATCTGACACATGGATTTAATCCGCAATGGTCTTTTTCCAACCTCCAGAGTAGACACAGCTAAAATCTATTCAACAACGTAACTGTAATGACAAACCATCCTCTCAGAAGCTCTGAGTTTCTCTGACACGGTTCCAAAAGTAATTAGCAAAGTGCACACAAAAATACTAGCGATTACTAAACAAAAACCCCCACAACAATGTCCATGCTAAATTAAATATCCAAAGTGTTCAGGATTAAAAATTCTTTCAATGTTATTTTACAGCTGCACCATGTATCTCACTTTCCTAATTTATCAACTGGGTAAGGTTAAATTCTAGCTATGCCTACTTTCTGTCTGATATCAAAATACTTCATTCATATTTTAAAGTGCAATATCCCAATGTTTTCCAGTTTGATTTTAAACCCACATCAAGCTATGCTGCTGCAAATCCATCACCATTTCAACTTCCAGTAACACTGTATAGGACATACTTGTCTCTTCACAAAAATCTCCTAAAAGATCATCACTTGATCAAACTACCTCAAAAAGTTTCAGCCCTATACTTGCCTAAATTACTATTTTTTTTTTAATCTATATTTCTTTGAAAAGATTATATGTCCTTGTTGAGTCCTAGTACAGATAAATGACAAAAATATAGATGAAACAAAACATGAACCGAAATGGCAGAAGTTAAATGAAATGTATATTAATTTCCTTTATAAATTGAGAAATCTTATTGCATGCAAACTGCCATAAGGCCACTTACAACAAAGCCACATAAGATACAGGCAGAGCAAGCTAGGATGTGGATACACACAGCGTTATCTGCTCCATGTTACTTGCACATCCATGCATGTAAGGATCTAATGACCATTAATGCAAAACACATTCTTTCTTCCACGTAGAGGGGAAAAAACCCAAAACAAACAACAAAAAAAAAGCCTTCCATATTCTTCTATCCTTTTGGATGCTGAAAAATGCATGCTGTATATTCATTTCTATTTTATTGTACACACATCCCTTCTCTATTTAAAGTTTATCCAAATTATGGAGTAATTAAACAAAATTTGAATAACAATGTCTACACGGGAATTCAAAGCAGTCTAACAAATCACTATAATTTCAATTCATCAGCACAAACTCTGAGAAAAGGAGAGCTTGGTGCAAGAAGGTGTGGGGGAATGCATTAAGCAAATGAACTGTATTTGCTGCTTAATTAAAAGAAAGTTGTGCCCATTTAGTTCTGCAGTGTAGAACTTGGTGTCCATATGAAAAATCCGATATTTAATTACAGTTGGCATTTCAGAACCTCCTGCTGGTTGCTACTTTCTTGCTCAAAGAGTGACCTCATTCCTAAACTTATCACTGGGACAACTCTGTAACAGACTGCAAACAAGCTTCTATTTGTTTTAGAGTGGATCACTAAAACTTCATTGTTTAAAACATTTAAACAATATAGTGAATCCTTAATGGAAGGTGCCGCATCCAATTCAAAAAACAGTCACTTAAATTACTGTCTTGTGGTAATTGGAATGAAAAGTTTCTGAATTTTGTTCTGGTTTTACATAGACAATTTTATATTCAAAACACATTACTTTAAATGGAAGTACCACACAAATATGTCATTTAAAACACCTGCCACTTTTGTAGTTGTGGATTCATAACTCAACTCAAAAATGAGTATTGTCTACCTGCAAAATATTGTGTTCTATTGACCTTGTGCTTATTGACCATATCTGTCATAATGTAAGTGATATTGCCTTTTATTTCTCTTAAAAAAGAGGAAATAGAGCAATAGAGAATGTGCTGATGAAAGACACTGGATATACTCTGTTACTGTATGATATCACTGAGATGGTTTAACTACAGCATTTGCCATGACAAGACACTGCCCATGTCTTGCCAGAACAGATTTTAAGAATTTTTTTTAATTAAATAAATCCTCCAAAACCTTACACACCAAATTTAAAAGTGCTCATCCAAATTTTCCTCCAAAATCCCATCAGCTAAAGTTTTATGCAAAGATAGCTTCTGAAATATTTTTCTTCTCTTTATTTGATGACAGGAATTACTGGCATGTTTCCCTTAGAATGAGGTATTGCATAAATGATCCATTTCTTTGGTAGTATCATCTGTATTTGCAGAGATCACACAAAAGCCATTTCTCCTTAAGTGTTCTCAGCAAACAACATACTATTTCCTGGCTCATAGTTTCTAAATTCCACTTTCTTGAATAATTTGTACATCTCAAAATAGTGTCTTTCTCCTTTCTGCCAGGGACAAACTCAATTTCTCTTTTTTATATGTACCTGATTTTCTTCGTCAGTTTTGGTTTGCATCCTCTTCTGACAACAACAAGTTTGTCTTCACACACCATGATGTACAGCTGCAACCAGTAAATCCCCAGGTCCAGCTGTGTTACTTCAAACCCCTCTACACACAGGCTACCACAAGTCTTAGCATTGCCTTGGGCAGCAATTATCAATTACTAGACGGCTTGGTCAGAGAAGAACTATTTAATGGTTCCTTCTGTTCAAGACAGTCAGTATACCATACTCTTTAGGAGGCCTATCAATAAAAATGGAAGACACAGATGAAGGCAGCAATTAGCACCATTCAGCTTAATGGTATAAGTACAGAAAATACATGCAAAAAAAAAAAATCAAAAGGAAAATTGAAAGAGAACTAAACACGGAATATATAATGTTCAGTTATGCTACTCACAGAAACACAACAGAGGCAAATTACTCATTAGCTTTTCTGACCTTACTAATATTTGTGCTATATGGTGGTAGCTATGTTATCAAAACTTTATTTTTGAAATACAAAGAAATCTGAATTCCCAGCTAACAGTGTAAGGAGCTCTCATACTGCTCAGTATCTACATTCCATCTTACTGTACCTTACCCAGCAGGTTTGTGAGCCACAGGGCCAAATCCTCTTTCATTGGCAGCAAGTTGGCCTCGTGTCTACTTGCAAGCCATTGACTGTACTGATGCATGTCGGAGAGGCCAGGCCCACGTGCCTTCGGGCTCAGGGGAGTGCACATTGCTTATCTGCTTGTTGCACCTGTTTAATTACACCAAAAAAAAAAAAAATTCTTCATTATACCAAATAAAGTCTCACATGCTCCATTTTTAAAAATGTAGAACATAATCTCATCCAGAATATAATCTCTGTCTCTGGAAATGTTCAAGGCTGGGTTGGATAGGTCTTTGAGTAGCCTGGTCCAGTGGAAGATGTCTCTGCCAAGACAGGGGAAGGGGTTGGAATGAGGTGTCTTTAAGGTCCCTTCCACCCTGAACCATTCTGCAATTCAATAATGACAACAGTAATTATGAGTCTAAGAAATCACATATCAGACAAACAGATGTGGATCTAACACATGGCTGCAAACACCAAGGACTGAAACTTTGTTTTGTTACAGGATTTTTTTTGCAAGTGATGAAATCATACAGATAAGTTAACTTCATTTGTACTCCCCAAGCTACATGTTGCAAACATAACAAAATATTGCACAAGGAATTAGTAAAATCAAATGAAAATAAACATTTTACACAAAGCTAACAACTCACTATGTGCCTGACCCAATACCCATTCAGATTAATAGGAGAGCTTTGGAGATTTTTGGATCATGCCCAGGAAAAACATGGCAACAACCAAATTAAGCTCTTACAGCAAACTTATTCACAATTAATAAATGCTGTAACCAAATGGAAGCAGTTTATTCTACAGCTTCAAAATTATTAAAGAAAAAAAACTACATCAAATATATTGACTGAATAACATTATTTCTTCAGAAAGCAGCAGAACAGCTGTTGGTCACTCACACTTGCCACTTCCCAAATCCTCCTCTGCTTCAGTGATGACTTACTGCAACTTTAGTTTCAGGTAAGACAACTGATCTTTAACACACAATGTATTAAGTGTTGTCAGTCTCAGGAGCCACTGTTAGGACCACTGGACCTGTATCTCTGTGTCTGAAGGGCTAGCTCCCCACCTGTGGCAGAAGCCTGCTACAGCAAGGTTGTTTTTTCCTCTCTGAAAGAAACCTGTAGCAATGAGCTGAAATACTTCCTTGCCTGGCAGGCTGTAGCCTACACCAGCCAGCAGACACAGGGTCTTGTATAGCTGGCACTACAGACATTAAGTGAATATAAGACTCGTGAGAAATAGTCCTTTGCCTGTTGTCAACTGGCTGATCCACACCAATTGTACTATGACATGTCAATTGGCTTCAATTTATGATAATCTGCAAACACTTTCTTTCTGTCCTTTGCACCCCTTTCATACCAGGTAAGAGATATTTGTGACTTTAAAAACAACAGCAGAAAAAAAGAACAATTTTCATACTATCTATTATGGCCTGAATAACAAAAATACTGAAAACAATTTCTTGGTCAAAAAAGGAAAATATTTACTAACTATTAAAAAAAAAAATGCCTTTCCATAAAACTGTGCTGTAACTGACTTTTCCAAATGTATGTAATGGTATTTGGGATATTTTAATAATTGTATTAAAATACTCCAGCATTTTTTACCCTACTCTGTGTAACTAAACTCCATGTTTGCAAGATCTGCAAAGCTCCAGAAGCTCCTGTTAACAGTACCTCACCTCAAATCCTGAAGTTTAGCTTGCCTTGAGATAGGCACAGCTTTCACTACAAATATACTTCTTACTGAAATTAGATCTTTTTTTTTCAGCTGGGGAGAAGCAAAGTTATACATAAAAAAAAGATTTATTCTCTTGTATAAACACATATTTCTGAATTATGAGTAGATTTTTTCTAACCAAAAAAAATCCCGATGTATCAAAATATCTTTGAAAGCAGAGGAGCTTAAAGCAGACTAAAGTACATAATTTATGCACAACTCTGTTGTGAGCTGACTTTGTAAAAATGTCAGCTTGGATTTATGGCTTCCTGGTTAATTAACTTCAAATCATACCTGTTCATTTAGGGCAGGGAGGCTGCAAGGGAGGGGAGGGAGAAGACTTGGACTGTTAGCTCTGCAAAAATCAATCTGGAATGTCACTCTCAAAATAGATTGATTCAGACTAGAAGCTACGAACAGCTAAGGAATTTCAGTGACAGTATATTTAAAGTTTCTCTAAGTCACTCAGAACCACATAAACTAGTCTTTCAAATCACTGCTTCATTTTGGATAGAAACAGAGGCAAGACAGATAACTGACACCAGTTGTCTTCAAAGATTATATGGGAAAGATCAAGTATCTATCACATACTTGCTTTCCAGAAAGAGCCTTTAAATAATTTTGAGCACTTTCTAGAGTCTATAACCTCCACTGATACAGTGAGAGCCAGTACTGAAATCAGTTTGTTCTCTTGAATTGCCTCCGCAATGATAGTGGTAAAATGCAATT
>VXBQ01017775.1:135802-244837 GCA_013400175.1 Phainopepla nitens | reverse complement strand
AAAAAAAAAAAAAGAAAAGTGAGTTCTTATTCCTGAGTGTATGTATCTCAATGTTTACGAAAATCCTGCAATTTGTATCTCTTTACATACAAATTGGAAAAATACAACAGAAAAAGCAGAACTACTTCCCTAAAGGAACCAGTTAGACCCTGCACCTCTTCACTGGGAATAATTTCACATGCTTTGTGGAGGGGGTTAGACTAAATGACACTTGGAGGTCCCTCCCAACCTAAATTTATTGTTATTTTCTATTTCACAGATGCATGGAACGATATTAATCATGAAGCCCTATGCAGGGTCTGCCCTGCCAGAAGGGTAAAAATTGGCAGACACATTGAGCTGGGTTGTGTCAAGAAGAAAACAACAGGCAATACCCTTTTCTTTGACCCTACTTCATCACTTCCAAGACATGCATATGAAGTGCCCTATGGGAACCTGGGGCTAATTAATCACCAACATTATGATATGCCTGACAGTCAGCCAGATACAATACAGGCTGCTGACACTGGTGAGGCTGAAGTAATTTTACAGTCTCAAAGCTACATTTCTTTAAGGCAAGACAAAATGGAAGGAAGGCTTCTTAAACAGCTACATGGAAGCAGTCTGGGTTTCCACGTCAGTCTGTGTTAGAAGCACTGCAGTCTATTTACACTTCAGGCCTTTTTCTGCGGCAATGCAGAGTAGAGAATTGGGGGAGTAGGCATGTTATTTGAGTTTGTCTCTAAAACACTGCATTGTCTTTAAATATATTTCATACTGACCTAACTCAGCAATCAGGTTGTGTAAAGTTCCAAAAAACTTTTGAGACTCATTCAGGGAAGAAAAGTGGGAGAACAAAGATTTTAGAGGATGCAAGGGTGCTTCAGATTCTTAGTAACTGTGGTAGTAAGAAGAAAGAGAGACAAGAAGGGTATTCTGAGTTTAAGGTAGTTTTGATAAGACATATTCTCAGAATGAGAAACTGAAAAGATAACAAAAGCCAGACAGACAGGTGACAGAAGTCTCTAGAAGGTGAAAATGATTCATGCATCTCTATACTAGGACTAGGTCTTCTTGAAATAGTAGCCCTGAATTAAAATAATGTATGCACTAATTTGTGAAATGGGCATGCAAAGTGAGGACTGGGGAATGAGAAAGTTAATACTGATGATGAGCGTGAATAATTACAGATGAATTACATACAAGCCAACCTTAACTCTGTTTAAGTTTTCTTTGATTTCACTTCCAAAAAACCCCCAAATTTTTCACTTCCCCACTACTTTTCTGAAAAAACTGTGTCCTACACTTTAGCAAAATCCACAAAATTCCTACTTAGGACTTCTAAAATTAATTCTTAAAAAATTAAAACTCAGCTTTCAAGGAGCAGAGTATCTCCTGTCACAAACTCTACAAGTGACACTGGATGTCAGTTATCAAACTGCAAGCGTCAGAAACTTCCAAACTCTGAATTACTCTTCATGCAAACACTGATTGCTACTGAACTTAAATTAAACTCAAATACTGAACTTAAATAAACTTAAATTCAACTTAAGCCTTCACAACACTTCAGTACTGAAGTACCCAAGTTTCGGTAAAAAGTTCATCTACTACATCAATTGTACTAGCACATACATATTAGAACTTCATCACGTATTAGCTGGGATCCATGAAGAAGCCAAAAATGAGATAGTTATGTGAAGGTGACAGTAACTGAGTCCTGAGCTCCTTCAAGATCTGTTTGAAGATTCTTCCTGTGGTGAAGGACAGGCCCTTGTTTCATCACTCAGATACCTTCAAATTTCTTCCTTAAAATGTCTTAATACATTTATTTTTTAGTGAACTGAAGAAAAGTTTGTTTACAATTTATCAGTGGGGAATTTGGTCAGAGGAATGGACTAACTTGCATCAGAGGTAGACAGTAGCTTTCAAGGACACATCACCACAGCCTGAGGCAAGCCTCTGGCTCCAATAACTATTTCCTTTTGACAGAAAAAGTATGAACA
The DNA here is from genome assembly GCA_013400175.1 of Phainopepla nitens. Taxonomy (NCBI): domain Eukaryota; kingdom Metazoa; phylum Chordata; class Aves; order Passeriformes; family Bombycillidae; genus Phainopepla; species Phainopepla nitens. The sequence goes on along the minus strand of VXBQ01017775.1, from coordinate 242,855 downwards.
AAGTAGCCAAAAAATAACGGGTTTCCTAATCTCACTACTTTCTAACAGCACCATCAGATCGTCATACATACAGCTGTTTAAAACTAGCCAACACAAACATGTCAAATATTTTATAGAATGTTACACTTCTCTATAAGCTGTTGAGGCTGATGTGATATGCAGAAGCATTTTCAAAACTTATCTCTAAGTGCTTTAAAGCAACTGCTTCCCCCTACTATTCAGGATGTAGACAAGGAACAGTCTTTGACTACTTTTCATCCTGTTTTGTTACATATTTATGTGGCACAACCCTTTTTTCAACCTCTCTCAATAAGAGGACGACATCTCAAATTCTTAGCCTTATTGTTTGGATGAAGAATTCAGTGTGGGATGGTTTACAGTACACCCAGAAATGTGTATCAGATTCAACACACTAAAAGGTCCTATTTCTCTCTGCTTGCTCCTACTGAACAGTGAAGTTCTTATTTTGCTTTAAAGTAGTACATTTAGTTATCCGTGTACTGCAGTTCACTGCTTGTATTTTGCCAGCAGTGTAACCTTACACTATCTGATGATTGTTATCAGTGATCATCAGGTGAAAGCAATGAGAATCAAACAAGTGATCTTCTGTGTTTCTACTGGCTTTTGTTGGAGCTAACAGGTAGGAAAAAAGGAATCAAGACACTGTAGCCAAAACATACAGGAGACAAAGACTGTTTAATCTAGAAAGTAAAACTGGATGCACAAAGAAGCACTTACAGTTGCTGATCCCCAGATCCAATTCCCTTTCCTATTCCAATCACCCTCCTTACCCGTAAAATTGTGATAATTTTCTTCAAACAAGTATAAAAAGGGAGGAAAAAATATTCTGTTTAGGAAAAATGTATATATAGAAGCTTGCATGTATGCATAGATATACATACAAAGAAAATATATATGCTCCACCCTGCAAGCTAGTCATATATACCAATAAGTTTTTACTCCAAATTACCCATCCAGTTCCAGCATATATACATAACAGCTTGTACTGAGTAGCTGCTGGCTATGCAGGGCTCTCTGTACCACAGGAGTCTCATTGTCACTTCAACCTTGTTCCCAATTACAACATGTGCATTAATTCTCAAACAAAAAGGGGCTTAAACCATTTCTTTCAGCTTGCTCCTACATACAATCCTTCCAGGTCAGGAATGAAGAAGTCTTGCTGGGTCACTTGCTCTTTATTACTTGACTTAAGAATGAGCATAATAGTTACGTATCCAGTGAAACAAGCATTTTTCTTTGTATTCAGTTAGAAAATAATAAAAATAAGTTAAAAGTGTCTATGGAGGGAAAAAAAAAACATCATAAAGCAAATGCAGAACTCCCTACAGTGATGAATCAAATCACCTCTGATGCAAAGGTCCTACATGATGTGCCCTTTGCACTATAACAGCTTGACAGGGACGCTGCACATAGATATCAGGTTTGGCCCACCCAGGCACTACTGCCTAGCAGGCAAGTTCGTTGACTGGTTCTGCGCAGTTGATAGCCAAACCAGAGTTATCCAGGACTGGAGATCAGTGGCCACATATGCCAGTTGAGTGGCCTAGTTGCTCTACAAAGCTGGAACAACTGGAACAGAAGATGGCGTATACCCGCATACCCTGGGTTCAAAGACTCTTTTTCATAAATCTTCACAGGATTAAATATGCAGGCTTTAAGCTTGTGCAGTGAGATCTGTTATAACATGACTGAGGAAGCATATTAGCCACCAGTTGTAGAAGAAACTAAACATCATACACACAACTGTGCAACTGCTTTACTGTCAGTGATAGAGGAAACAGACAGTAACCTAGACAAGATCAGCAAGCTTTTCTCCAAAGGAACTGGAACTTGAGCACTAGACTGTACATTGGCTCTGACAGAGGGGTATCAGCTATAAATGCAGACAATCTCCTGCTGTCTTAGAGAGAAGGTAATGTTATTGAAAAGCAGCCAGCCTGGAAGAAGAGGAGACAGAGGATCAAAAGCCAGAGCTCATGAGTGTATCTGGCAAGGGTCTCTGCCGGATCTCCTTGCTAGTTCTGATCACCTCAAGTAGATGGAAAAGAACAGAGCTTTTGAAACTTTACTAGAGTTTAAGTGGACTGCATGAAGCATTCACAAACTATAACAGCAAGTTGAGTGCAAAAAAGGTGCAAGATTCTGATTAAGTTGCAGAACAAAATGCAAAATTGTGCAAGTAGAAATGAAGCTGCCCACAATTTGGGAACCCATATTGCAATCACCACCTTCACATCATCAAGTGCCAGTTTTATAGATATGGCACAACCAAGGATAAATACATTTGCATTTTAAAACTTACTTCAGTTTTCCTGTCTCAGTGTTGACATATTTTTCAGATTTGGAGAGTATAACATCAGTTCACAGACTAAAGGCTACTCTTGTTTTTCCACCCCCTCACCCATATATATATACATATATGTATACACATGCATATATGCAGAAAGAGAGAAAAAAGATATATGAATGCCTTCCTTTGAGAGCCACAGAAATAACTAAAAATGTTTGATTTTTTAATGTCAGGAAACTGTTCCCTATGGTGAGATCTGCTAGACAGCTGAATGACTTTCCCAAATGAAACTGTGAAAGCTCCCTTTCTTGAAATTCTAAAAATGGACTAAAAGAAGCAGTAAGAAAAAAACCAGAGAATTGCCACACACTGTTAGATGATACTTAGTCGAGCTTTCCCACCTTCAATTTCCAATTTACTACAGAAGAGTAATCACTCCCATTTTGTCCTTTTACATACACAAAAACACATACAGTCATTTTAAAGTCATTCTGCCACTACCTTGCGTATTTCCTCTTCAAGAGCTATTTGCAGCGCTTTCCCTTCTGTAAGAAACAGCAGGTCATTCTTGTCTGCATTATCATACACATACCTTACATGTAATCTTAACTTCACTCACTACCACAAACAAGCAGATAAAACATAAGCTGACAAATGCAGCAAGCGTATCTTTATAAGGAAATTTAATTTTCCTAGATATTTTATTATCTTTATAAACTATACCACAGCCAATTTAGTCCAAGGTTTCTGGAGTTTTCCCAGATTAACTTGGAGCATACTGTACATTAGGAGTAGGGGGAGGGGCACTAAAGGGGAACCACCATCTGAAACTCATTAATCAATTAGAATTTTTCATGGCTTACATCAAAAATGTGATCTACATTGGTAGAGTAAGTTTTAATCACAAGAAGCCTTTGTCCTTTACATTATGAATATGCAGGAGGATGGAGAATCTGGCACAACAGCTTACTAATACTTTATATCTGTAAGGCACTTGGTTTGAGGCCAGACCAAAACAAAGTTAACTGCACTTAAAAATCTGTTCTTATCATTGGAACCTAGACATTTTCAGGACTATGCCTAGTAGAAACTATTTTATTGCCTTGATAATGTCTCCCTTACCAAAAGAAAAGCAGAAAGTCTTTCTCACATACACGAAAACAGAACTTTAGGAACATTCAATATCTGCTTGCTCATAAAGTTATAACTTCTGGAAACTGAGCTTGATTCCTAACACTGTCCAAAACCTTTGAAGTTGATTCCTCTTTGCCTGGCTCTTACTATATGTTTTTCTGCTTGTCTAAGCAAAATAGCCATTAAAAATTAGTTCAAGGGAAGTTTCAGCTTCCACCAGTTAGAAGAAGAAATACATATTTAAACTGACATATCACATCTCACAAGGAGAAGTGTTTCCTGCTGCAAGGACACTATTCAGACAGTACTACAGGTTGACTTCCAATCATCACCTTTTCTTTTAATTATGATGTTCCATTTCTAAATCCTGTCCTGAAATTGGTGTTAAGTTTAACTAAGAGGTGTAAAGTGATGTTGAAGAGGTACTGTGGATAGTAAGTGTGCCAATTTAAATAAGACTGTAGGTAAAATAAATAAAGTGACCAAATAAGTCAGTAGGATAAAGTAAGTGGCAGCTAGAACTTGAGGATAGTATTGACTCTTCAGCACTTCACCACCTGCATATAGGTTTGACCATGGTTCCAACAAGGGCAGTATAATCCTGATCAGATGGCCTATGGCACCATACAGTATGAATTTAGGAATGTCCTATTTAGAAAACTTCCTGTTAGATCACAATACACGTCACAAAACCCTCGTAAAACTGTTACACTTGGCACAGCATCTACTTCGCAATGAAACAAAAAATACACAATTCATTGTACATGGAAAACAAATAATACTTCATTCATTTTTCATTGCAAAGTAATGTCAGAAGTATTGTGAAACTGCACTGGGCAGCCTGCAATGCATCTGTCCTGATGTCCCCAGGAGCTGTACTCCCCTAGGAGCATGCAAAGACAGCAGGCTCAGATGACACCATTGCCTCGGGATGCACATAGCAAGGATACTATGTCCCAGGATGCTGTCCTAGATAGGGATAGCAATCTTCATTCCTAACAAGTAGAGCGTTAGTGAAGAAACAGAGCCGTCTTAAAAGAGAAACTCCATCCTCGGAGATTTGACTCTAGAACCTGAAGAGGAAACAAGAGCCCTGAGAGGGCGGCTTTTGGCACAAGAGGGGTCTCGTCCTCCTGCCTCGAGGGGCGGCGGAGAGGCGAGCCGGGAGCGCCTGGTGCAGCCGCCTGCGCTGCAGCGGAGCTCAGCCGCCTCCCGCCCCGCGGCTGCCGCATGCGGACACTCGCATGTCCCGCGGGCGCTGCAGACACACCAACCCGCCTTCCTCCTCTCGCACTACCAGCACCCCAGGTCTGCCTAGAGAAGCCGCAAAGATAAACCAGATGTTGGGGCCAGGGGTGAGCGCACAGTGAGTAAGAGCCACCCCCCGTCCCTTCTTGCCCGCCCCGCTCTCACCCGCCGCGGAGTCCGATGCGTTTGTCCTGCTCGGGGCCCCTCCGCAGTCAGGCTGAGCTAATGGCTTTGCCATGAGTGCTGGAAGTGCTGCTCCCAGGTCTGCCCCTCGGGGGCAGGACCAAGTAAGCCCATCGCAGCCCCCGGCCCTCCGCGGGATGCCCAGGGCAGCCCGCCAGCAACCCGCAGCCTCACCGCGGTGAGCCCCGGGAGAACCACGCGTGGACCTCCGCCACACACCCACGCACACTCTCATTCCGCCTCCGCCATGCTTTCAAACTCCCATGGTCAGAGAGCGGGAGGAAAAAAATCCACACCAAAACCCCACAAAGCCCCACAACCAGACAGCGACAGCCACTCCCGTCGTGCGGCGCAGTGCCTGCCGCAGAGCCGAGCCCTGCTGCTCCCCCGACGTACCCCCGCGGCCTCCCCGGGAAAGGAAGAAAGAAACAAAAGCACCTACTGCTCACCGAAGAGCTGCAGAGCAAAGATCACCTTCCCGCTTCGCTCCGGCCCCTTTCCTTTTTAACTCGAGAGCAGTCGGCGAGACACACGAAACACCCTCAATTTAAAGTAGCCCGCGTGGCAAGCTCCACCGTACGGCCGACAGCGAGCCCCGCTGCTGGGGCAGGCAGGGCTCCCACCTTGGTCGAGGCGGGCAGACAGGCAGAGCTCCCACCTTGCCCAGGGCGGGCAGGCAAGCAGACAGGCAGGGCTCCCACCTTGGCTGGGAGGGGGGAGCAGACAGGCAGAGCTCCCACCTTGGCCGGGGCGGGCAGGCAGACAAGCAGAGCTCTCACCTTGGCCCGGGCAGGCAGGCAGGGCTCCCGGCGCCGCCTCCGGGGCCGCACTCGCTGCCCTCTCGCCTCCGGCAGCCGCCGCCGGCCCCCCGAGCACAGCTGAGCGGGCTGGTAGCAGCCGCGCTCCCTCTCCTCATATTTCTGTCCGTTCAGCTCGACGCTCTCTTTGGGAAACGCGGTATTGGGGTTTTTGTTTGGGTTGCTTGTTTTTGTGGTGTTTTTTGTTTGGTTGGTTTTGGGGATTTTTTTTACACTTCCCCCCTCTCCCCCCTCCCCCCTCTTTTCTTATTTTCTTTTTTTTTTTCCTCTCTGACACCGACTTCCTATCCTTCAGCAGTCCGCATTGACAGAACGGAAGTTTAATACTTAGTTTTTTCAGAGGGACGGCAAACGCAGTTCACACTGATTTACTCTTGAAATGCTGAGCTATTGTATTACAGCCCTTGGCAGCGAGTTGATTCTTGGTTCCATTCCTCTTTTATTATTGCTCCCTTTCCAAGGCTCGTGGTTGTGGAAATGGAAAGAAAAGAAGAAAAGAAAATGTCACACACAAGATAAAACTCTGTTTTTTCTTTAGTGTGACTATTATCTCTGGAATTTTTTAACACTTATAGACACATCTTTTAATTGACACCTTTTTTTTTTCTTTTTTTCTTTTTTTTTTTCCTGGCTAAAGAAATATTTTGTGGAACTTTCTTTATTGCCTATTTCTCCAAAACCATTTCATGCCACTTTGTACATCTTGAATAAAAAATTATGCTGTTCATAAACTGATCATTCATATTACACATTTTAAAGAGTGATGAGTAAAGTTCTGTTCTTGTTATCTGTGCTTCATTTGCCAAGCTAACTTTTAGCACACTGTTATTTCAGACATTTCATTCTCACCTTACGTCATTTTTGTGATACTTCAACATTTTGTTAAATGTGAGAGATAACCCTCTCCAACTGTTGTTTGTTCACGTATTCCCTGCACAGAGAAGCCCCTTTTGTGAATTCAATAGCGGGAAACAGATGTTCAGACTTCTGCTTCTCTTAATGCATGAATGTAGATTGTCTTGTTGAGTTTCCTAATGGTATCATGCTATCACTTTCAATAAGAGTGTTCCAGATAAACAGTGCACTTATTTTTCTCTTTCAGTGTAGAGTCACTCAATTAAATTGTTCTGGCCAAAACATATTATGTATAATTATACTGAAAGAATTGTTTTATCTTGATTGCTGAAACACTTATCAAACTGACCCTTATTTTTTATTTACATTAATTTCTTTGTACACTGATCTGCTGGCAAAACTTGATTTGTGTCATTAATGCCGGGCTATTTCTCAAAAATTGCACTATAAGCAAATTCCTATTCTCTGAGTAGCAGATATTCATTCCTGGCCAATCAAATGCACTCTTGTGCATATTTTTTGTATTCCTATGCTATTTATTTATTGTATTCCTATACTATTATTATGCTTTTCTGATGGACTATTAACTGCTGTGAGGAGTACTACTTAAATGAGTGCAATTCATCAGCACACCGATATAGTTAATTATGATGAGCTCTAGCCATGTACTATGTGAGTAACAGCACAGAATTAAATGACCTCCTAGTTTTGATCCAGTTAGCAAAATTTTAATGTCCCAGGACATGACTGTTTTCATTGGTTCATCCAATTTTTTTTCTCAGAAAAAAAGAAAGGAGAAAAAAAGCCTTAAAAATATATCCTAAAAATACAGTGGGTTGGAACTGATGGTGAGCTGAGGAGCTGATTCCTGCATGCACTTCATTATCTTACAATTTTTTGCCTGACATTGAACAAGATTTTATTTGTTACTTAATAAGGAGCAGCAATTGATATCCAATTTATGTCAACTCAATATAAAAACCAGCTTGAGATGAGAAGACAAATTTTGTTAAAATGTCCCTTGTACTTAAAAGTCCTGCCAATTTCTAGAGAAGCTGAAAAACATTCCCCTAAGCAACAGTTATGTCTTGACTAGAAGCTTCTCATGGTTCACATTCTCTTGAAGTTACAAGTTTCCTATGAAGTTTAGGAGTAATTCTTCACAGGGAGTTAAGCTGAGGCTTTTCCAGATGCCATGCAGTCAATCTTTTGTGAACATTTGCATAGGTACCAGTGGGAAGGTACTAGAAAAGCAGTTGTAAGATTTTGAAGCTGAAGTTGGTTGTCCACTCCTTTATATGATCAGTTTGTACCAAAGGATAATCTAATAACATGAGAGTATTCATAGATACTTTACCTATTTATCTTTTTATATTAAGGATTGTAACAGGATGTTACATATTGACAAGCAGTATGTAACATCTAGTGCAAGAGTTAAGAAAAACAAAAAACTGATGGTTAGATCAAATCTTACTCAAGCAAAAGGGGCAGAAACATAGTGCCAATTAGGCATCTGAAATGACCATTATGTGAATGCTATGGAAGTTTCAGTAGCAACACCACAATTATGAACAAACTGAGATTCACACTTCTTCTACCCTTTAGCATTAGAATTCCGTTTTCAAATTTGACACAGTAACTTTGGAGCCCCAACAGAAAAACATTTTCTACATAAGGTTATTTCAATAGCTGCCTTGCTTACCTTTGTAGAGGAAATACACAAAACTTTCTTAGTGAAATGCTATCATTTTCATCAGTCCTCCACATAAGCAATTTTAGGTCCTCATGCTTTCAACCTCCTGTGACCATATGTTCTGATAATACTTTTGACAGTTTTCCAAATATATTAGAGGATAAATGGGTACATAATAAATTGAATAAACAATGGTTTGAAGACAGACATAGGAAAGGAGAGGGAGGGGGAGGACTTACTGTGATTGAGGAAGATAAAGCATACTTGGAAGTCATATGTGCATGTAGGAAAGCTGAACAGTACTGATACCACAACAAAATGGTTCTATACCTTGTCATATAGATAACATTCCTTTCCTACTGTTAAAATTAATTCTTGTAATAGATGTGTGTGTGTGGCTGAGATGCAAGCAATTCTATTTAAATATGTCATAAGCTTTCTATGATTTAGGACAAAAATTCAGGATTAAAGATTCTGAAATATTTACTTGGTTGCACATCATAAATCTTGATGTATAGATATTTGGAGATTAAATTCTGGAGCACAAGGTCAGCAAGGATGACCACAATGGCCATTTCATCTTTGTAATTCCTCAGCCCTTTTCTAAAAACTGTCTTATAATCACCACCTCTGATGACCTGTGAGTGCTGTATTGTTCTGTGACTTTATGAGGATTTTCTTATGAAGGTACCTTGCAGGTCATTTACAAACGGGAGAGAAAAATTACGTAGATCAAAGGCTTCTCAATGCTCAGGGAGCTGAAGCAGCAGTCACTGAATGGGAGGAGGAAAAGAGACCAAGAGAAGGACAACATAGAGTGGAGGATGAAGTTCTCAGCAGGCAGAAATACAGGCATTTGTCTTCATATCTGTTGATCCCACTTTCCTGATAATTTTCCAAATTTCCCAAACACTCCTTCTTCCATATGTAATTAGTGTCACACCTGACCAGAAATAATCAGTCAAATATAACAGATACATTGAAATTAATGACTGGCAGCCCACTTCTGTATCAACTCCTAAAGCACAGACATTAAACAGGACAGACCTTGGTCCACTAAGAGAAAAGAGATGGGAGAGAACAACTAAGTTGAGCAGCAGAAGTGCTGTGTAAAGTGTATATTGAGTTGAGAATATTATAACTGCTGATTTTCGTGCTTTTTGCCGTTAAAGGGACCATATAATTAAATTATTTAACTGAAAATTAAATCAGTTTGAAACGCAGAAATAAATTTGCTTTGTTCTTTCTTTCAGTACATGCCACAGAAGTTAAAATTCAAAAAATAGGGTCAGAGGTGACTAAAATTGCTGGTACTTGAGTCAGTTTGTTAGAATATCATCAGCCACAATGAGTGCAGAATGTGTTTCATAAATCATCCACTATTGCCCCAATATTATAATACTTACTTTGCCAAAAATTTCCATGTCTTCCTTGACTTTTAATAAAGGGAGAGCAGTCAATAGCTTTGTAGGCCTGAGATCCATAAATAAAACCTTATGGAACTCGCTGAAATATATTGCACTAACTGGTGTCAGATACACCTTATTTTAATTTTCTTTCTAAAACAATTGGAATATAATGTATAAATGTTAAAACATGTCCTTTGTATGGCAATTTTAAGAATAGTGGAAAGATGAAATTGGTAGAATTTAAAATTGTTTCAGTTATGCATCATTTACTATTTTCTTATCATGAAAATAAGACAAGATGCAAGTTAACTCCATCCTCTTATAATTCCATTCAACACATGCCGTGACTTCACAGACAACTGAAATTTTATCAGATCTTCAGTGGAACACTCATGTTAAAGCTCTATGAACAAACTTCAAGCAACTACTTTATCATAAAAGTACTATGTTTTGTCCTTCCATTTTGTAAACTTACTATGCAACAACTGTACTTTCTATCCATATAATTATATATAACTAAAAATAATTACAATTTTCATGAAAATTTGGTTTTAATCTTAAATATGAAATTGAGTGCTGTAATCTAAGAGAAGCCAATTTTCATCATTGAGAGACCAAATACAAATTAACTGTTTCCTCTGCATTATATTTACTAAAACATACCTACTTCTAATCTCTTGGAGTAATTTTCATTAGTGTCACAGAAAACAGCTGGATAAAATTTGACTCAATAACACAGATTTCTATCATCACAGAGATGCTTGGATTGATGTACTGTGCATACATAGACTGCTCAGAAGATCCAGGTTGATAATATGTGCACTACTGGGGCAAATATTATAGAGTAGGTGTTCACAATTCTGATTTAGTATTATTTGGCTGAATGTCATAACTGTTTATCCATGGATACATACCATGCAGTTGATACGCACACCTACAAAATAATTACCAGGCCAAATATATTCTGTCTGACAAAGCACAATAATCTGTCCCTAAACAGTGCCTTAAACATAAATGAAGCAGACAGTTATTATTAAATTTTTCTTAAAACCTCAGTAAATACATTGATAAAAATGATTTAAACCTCTATTATATTGGATAGGCCTCATAAAACCTTCTTTCCTTCTTGGAGTGAAATCAATGATATCCTCACATATACAACTCCAAACTTTTCTAACTACAACTCATACTATGCTGTCTTCCTCACAAGACAATGTAGCAAATGAAAGTGATTGAGACACATAGCAACTTAATCTGAGATATCTGTCAGAAATAGCCCAAATGTAAAAGTGATGATCTCTCTTCCTGTTCCTTATATTTTACAAAAGACCTAGATTTTGTGGTTGCTCTCTACTTGGAATGGACAAATCATTAAAATAGGGTGCTATCTGAGGTCACATAGAGGCACCAGGTTTTAACTGCTGATGGCACAAGAAGAGCAGTGAGAAAAAGAGGATCTAAAGAGCTATCACTGCCAAAACGTCTTCTTGTAAGTGTTTTGTAATAATTTTATCAGCTTCTTCTTTTATAGTAGCTGAATCAAAATACATAAACTAATTTTCATAGGAATTAACAGATGAATGCTGTGCTTGGGAGGCAATTTACAAAGAGTTCTGATGCGCACATTGCAGTTTCTTGAAACTTGCAAAATTTCCAGACCAAGAATAGCAGAAGACCAATCAGCCTTTCAAGAACTCAACAATTACTCTAAACAGAAAATGTTCTAACAGTAATAATGCCTGTCCACCCACTTCCCCCCTGGCTGGTCAAATTCCTGCCTTCCTTCTTTTTGTTTTCACTTTGGATGTCTTCCTTCTCTTGACACGGATCTAGGTTTCCCTTTAATCATTAAGATTCATTGCTTTTATTTTACTTCCCTTTAACTTATTCTCTTTGTTACTGGTCTTTGTATGAAAATAGTTTGTTGAATCTTGTTTATAGCTGACCAGGTCCCAGTTCTATCCCTTACAGTGAAACTCCCATTAATTAAATCAGAGGAGGCTTTTTTTTTTTGAGCCTAGTTCATAAGAACAAAATTATCAGCAGTGTCGGAGTCGCTGACACAGGGTCCCCTGACCTAGGGATCACCTGGGAAGGTGTTGGGGTGTTGTGCTGCACACAGCAATGAAGCAGACGGGACTTGCTGATGTTTTGGTCTTCAGGATAGTTTATTATCTTTATCAGTTCAGAGCTCTGGATGACGATAGTTTCTCAACACCTCGAGGCTGTGTGGCAGCAAGACCTCAAAATGCCCGCTTCAAGGCCTTATATACAAGATATGCTATCCAATTAACTACAACAACATACCTAACACATAGTTTATTATCCTTTTTCCACCTATTCCTACCTTTCTATCTATTCACGTAATATCTGCATTGCGGACACTTTTGTCCAATAGAATTGTGCTCCCCACACAGCAGAAAATGGAGTAGGTAGAAGAAGAAAGAAGGAGGAAGGGACAACACCCAAAATCCTCCATCTTGGCCTCTCACCTACATCCATACTAAATCAAACCCAAAATCTAAATTTTTCACCCTGTGAAAAACTGCAACTACATTACTACCTATTTTACACTCTTGTTGATTCAAGCTCATCACAAAGCTTTGGAAGCTTTCTCCATGGACAGAGGTTAAAAGTAGTGTTTTCCTGGGGATCAGGACCCCTCAGGACAGGCAGAGAAACATTCTCTGTGTCCAGGATTTCCACAAGCAGTTATTCCAAATCTGAGAGAACTGCAGATAACTATAGATAGTTCTAAATCTCTTCTTACAGAGAAGTATATGGACTCAATTCAAGTCTTCCTAACTTCCCAGACCACTTCAGTCTATACTTGTCAGAGATATAATTGTAATATTTTACTGAATGGGGAAAAATGTATTTCAGTAGGAGAGGTACTGATCTGATACCTCTAGATGAAAATGCTAAGGTCAATCCCAAAGGAAATATGCAGCATACAGAGGTATTTTATGTGAGACAAACCTGACTTTCTTCCCTACTGACTACCAAAAGAAAACAATTTCATCAAACTACACTACCGTAGTCACTGGAACAACTTCTGCAGTCCAATTTATGATCCTATTTCCATATCAAAGCCCCATAAATCAGAAGATACTCTGACTACCTCATTAATTCAGTTCTATTTTTCTCACATTATTTTGTCTGTGAAGCAAAAAATTCTACCCTATTCAAAGTGATGCACAGTCACAAAACACGTAATTTGCAATAAACCTGCCTTTGTATAACAAGGAAATTAAAAAATTCATTGCCTGGCTAGCAATGTAAAGGAAGAGAGACAAGATGGTCCTTAGAGGTGAAAATTAGGTTCACACTTAAAGTTTCTGCAAGTCTGAGTTTCTTCCCATGCTGCCTTCATGTTTCTCTGTCTTTTTCCTGGTGCTTCTGACATAGCTGTTCAGCATTTATCCCTTAAACCTACACTTTCTCCATCAACATTCCAAGTTAAGTTTTCTCAGAAGTTATTTTTGAGATACTACCTCTATTGCTATTTTTTTCCAGGACTTTTTTCCAACTCACAGTTCAAACAGGCAATCTTATACTTTAAGGAATGTTTCAAGTCCATCATTCCTTCTCATTCTTCTGTTACAGTGTCATCATCAAAGCATTCCTAATGGAAAGAACACCATTCCCTCTGCACTGTACTACATTGCCAAGTGAAACAGAGTGAATGCCAGCTCATTTAATACATTATTCCTGTCTTGTGGGGTTGGGAGATTCAGTTCCTTTTCCCAGCTCTGCAAATGTATCTGTTCCATGAGTTTTGCTAAATCACTTTTTATTTTAGTTTTCCCATCTGTAAAATAGACATTCATAAAACATAATCTCATAAAGCAGGCTGATGCCAGTGGACACCAAAAATTGTATAAAGATAGCTTTGATTTATTAAGGTGATTCATAGAAACACCCTGCACTTATTTCCCATTCCTGTCTTTCCTTCTTCCTTATCCTGCAAGCCACATATCTGGTAAAATGCTAATAGAGAAGGAAAATGAGGTGGTTTGGGAATAATCCTGGCTCTGGTAATCACTTACTGTCATACCAAAACAAGAAATCTGTGTCTGATCTCAAAGTATTTAAGTTATTAAGGGAAAGTTATTTAATCTTCCAGATGCTTCAGAGTTATAATCTATAACATGATTATCAGCTACATCTCATGAGGGTTGTGAGACAATATTAAACACTTTGATGTCATAGACTGAAGATTCAACAAATTACAAATACTACTTTTTTAGTGTATTACCTCTTTTACAAGCATTCTTGTTGTGAAGACGTTGATTAACAGCAGAATTGTGTCTGTGACTTTATACTTCATGTAAGGATGCTTTTCCTTCAGGAGAAAATTCCCTGTTCACAGTGCTACAATCTGAAACATGATAAAGACTAGTGTTGACGAAAGACTAGTGTTTGTATTTTTAAGAAGTTACTTTAGCACCTGCAATCCACAGATCATCCTTTTCCAGTTTATCCTTTCCTTCATTGGGAATGACTCTTTATTCTGTTAACCATATCAATGTCAAAATAGGGAGCTGGTTTTCTTCAACAATATACACATTCAGTTTTCCTCTTGGGAGAGCCTGATGCATCTCTTTTTATGCTATAGCCAAATGCCTTGGGCATGTTTTCCTAATTGAGGTTGGCTGAGACTGTTCTGCTTTCTTGCTGCCTGTCATAGGCTGAATTACAAGCAATGATGGGACTGGTTACCCAGCTCCACACATTAATATGTTCCTGAAGTGCACTGAGAAACTTCTAGTAAGATCAAATTGCAGAACAACTTCAAAATCAAATGCCCCAAACCAACAACGAGGAGAGAAAGATAGAGACAGAAAGCTAGTTTTTTAACCTTGTGAACATTATAGCCATGCTTACAAATAAGACTGGTGCTACAATTCCTGTATTAAAACTTATTCTATGTGATCTTTAAATTTAGGATATTTCTATTTCTTCATCTGCCACACTTGCATACAAAGAGCCCACAAAATAATTAAATCAAGAAATATTTCAAAAAATATGAAAAAAACACTTGTACAAAATATTGTAGGTCTGACAAGTGAGAAGAAATAGTAACCAAGTAGATCAAACAACTTAGACCAAATATAGAATGCTTATCTGAATGATATGACAGTATAAGATGCTAGTAATTCCCTATGGAATTTGTTACCACATATGGTACTGTGCATCTGTGGCCCTCAGGCTTCATAAAACAACAACAACAAAGGGAAAAACAGTAATCTGAAATACTGCAGTCTTGATATACAAAAGTGCTAGGGTCTAAATTCATCATAAGGACCTCTATTTCCACCCTTATAGCAATGGATGTGGAATTTGCATCTACAGAAGAAAAACATACAGTAAACAAAATTATGCAGTGATCTATCATGGAATAACTGGTGATACACATATGTTAGTAACATACATGAAGATTTCCTGGACAGAGATAAAAAATATAATGTTCTTAGGCTAACTTTAATTTTTATTACTCTAATAATAAAAACTAGATTGTTAACCTAATAATAAATAGGTAGCCTAAGCAGAACATATAATGATATTTTATATCCTATGACTAGGCTAAATTCACTGTCTGCTTCTCCATGAGATGCTATAAAAGGCAAATCAGAAGAAATGCTGTGAGACTAGAATGTCAGTAGTTAATGATTCAAATAACGAGGCATTTGCAAAAGCAACAGGTGCTTTTGCAGATGATGCGCAAAGTAACTGGCCAGGTGCAGAGGAGGTGCACAAGGTGGGAGATACAAGCTGAGTTTTATGCCAAATAAGAGAAGAGGCTAATAAGAAGCAGATCCTTCAAGGCTTTTTATCATGCCAATCTGCTCCCTTGCATAATTAGCTCAGGTGTTCCCCTCTGGAAGAAGTATCGCTACATTTACATGTAGACCTGAATGTATTTATTTATCCGTCTGATGGACCATAACTGGCTCAACTATACTGATGTGAGAGGCAGCTGTCATGCCCTAGAAGGTGTCATAAACTAACAAAGACCCTCAAAATTCCCTGTGATCCACAGTGTTACAGCATACAGTATAAAACTCCCACCTGGATCTGAGCCTATATTAACCAATTGAACTTTGTGTTTCATGGGCTCTCCCCACCCTGATGTATCAAGACTGTGACCATCACATTGACCAAGGAACAACGGAATTGCAACAAACAAGTCTCCTTGCTTGATCCACGGATGGTGACTATGTATCTCTCTTTTCTTATACCTTATTTTTATTTATTTTTTAATATATGTTTTATATATGTTTATATATATGTTTATGTATTTTTTTACATATGTTATCTTTATATTGCTATATTACAGCAGATAATAATAACCAAAACAACTACATACCTCCTTTTCATGGCAACCAAATTGTCCTAAAATAAACCCTCTACACACACACACACATACAAAAAAATATATATAAATATATGTAATATATATAAACACTGATCATTCAGGGTTGTTTCACTCTAATCCACCCCAAGGGATCGATTAACAAAAATCTGTGCTACCCTTGTCTTCTGGAGCAGGTCATAACAAATTCAAAAATGTGAAGGAAGCCAAGAGGTTACACTTCCGTGAAAGTACAAAGAATTGCACTCCTGAGTAAGTACAAAGAATGCCAGGCCCACAACACATAAATTTTTGCGAGAGAGAGCCTGGAATAGCTTTCCTTGAAAAGATATTTAAAAAATTAAATAGAAAGCTACAGAGTCTTCCAGTTTTCCAAAGTGGAACTTAACCCTCCCCTGGGATACGGTACAATTCCAATGATTTTGCTGAACATGGCAGACCAGTTGCAACTGACGGGGTATGTTCAGTGAGCTGTTAAGAACTGGGATGCTGAATCACTTTGGAGACAAATTTAGTGGGAAATCCATGACCAAACCTTGTGGATTAAATTTGTGTTTATGTCCATTAATATAATAACTGAGACATGCTTAAAACAGGACTGAAGTTACTATTTGCAATGTATTAATGTAAACTACATGTAAAATAAAAATTAAAAAATTAAGATCCTTATTGTTATTTTGCACCAATACCATTGTCATAGTACTTCCTGAGTATAAGCTAATTCAAGTTACCTAAGACGATGCATTGGCTATAGTAGCAAGTCAGGCAAAAGGCATCTATTCACGGCAAAAATTACCTAAAACCAATAATTTTTGTATAACTTGAACCTTACATGCTTGCTATGAAGCCTAAATACACACATTGCAAAGTTTTCACATGTGAGCGAAGTCAAAAACTGTAAAAGCAAAGATTTGGAAACTAGGAAGAACAAAATGCTATTAAAAATCCAGAAAAATAAACAAAACACCCTGAATATATTGTAAGCAAAAGGAGGAACAGACATTTTCCATCCGGAATATCAGCCCATTCTAAGTCTATTCTCTGAGGAACCACTGCATCCTAGCAGGCAGTGTCTACATGTCCAGTTCCATGTCATCTGTGGTTCTTTGCACACCAGAAAGAGAAATGATTGTTTTGATCCAGGACATGTATCACAATCTTTTCAACAGGACAGGGATTGACATGACCCTTTCTTCTTTCACAAGTCCTTTGAATAGAATAGATAAACCATACTGATTGCATGTAAACTAACATTTTGATTTAGCCCAACTAATTTTATTTGATAATTTCATTTAGTAGAAAATGCTAACCTCCTATATGTAGCAAAATCACTGTTTTGATAGCAAAGACCACTAAAGAAAATAGAGCCAAATCACATTTTGAGATTAAAAATTACTCAGAATACTCCCATGGAAATGCTCTGGACTGTTTCCTTCGATAAATAATTTCTATACTTTAGTTCATAGCATCTATGCACTGTAGTATTTAGGTGAGTTATACCCAGATTACAAACTGTTGTGTTTCCCATATAAATCCTGACTGCTGCCAGATGCACTGGATGCTTTCACTACATGAATGAGGATCCCTAACTTGGACACAATCATCTTAGTACAGAAATTTTCAAGAGCTCTCAAGACCCTTAGGCATCTGGTTCCCATTGACTTGCTATTGTGGCAAGGTGCCTAACTCCCTTAGGTGGTTTAGAACAGTGAAACATCGACAAGTTTTGTCTGGAAGACTTGATCCATGTTGTCCATTTTCTAAGAGCTATTAGATCCAACTATTTCTATAAAAAGCAAGGGAACCAATTCCAGCCCCTAAGGGTTGCAAATTGTCAGTTAACAGAACTTCATACTCTTTCAAATGCTGATGAGCATCAGCATTTCACAGAGAGAAAACCAGACACAGTATTTTTGTTTCATGTCATTTTCTCCACACAGAATATAAAACTCAAATACCTGTCTGACAGAGTAGTTATTCCTTGATGAAGTTACCAATATATTTTTCTCAAAATACAAAAAAAGCTATTGCAATACCAAGAAATATGAGGATACTTTCGACAGTAGTTTCTACTCAGAGTAGTGGTTTTGTGCTTTTTGTTAGAACAAACGGAATTAATATGAATTTTATTATTTTCAGGTTTAATACTGGGCTACTGCTCCTTTTTTTTTTAGCTGAAGAATTCCTCAAAAAAAAAACCACCAACCCCCCCCAAAAAAACCAAACCAAACCAAAAAAACCCACCATTTACTAAATCAGACTTCTCTTTTAGACTTTGCCTTTAGTTCTAGGAATTCATATTCACCCATCACCATCATCTCATCCACAAGTACAAACTGCACAAGAATTTTCTTTTGCTGGCCTTTAATTTTATGCAAATATCCTTTGTGCTAGAATCTCATCTCTGCTGCTGGTTTTTTTTAGCCCTTTTTAATTCTTTTCTTCAAGTACAAGGCAACACTGCCAATTGGGAAAGCTAAGAGCAACATTTCAGGTCCAGCTATGAACTGGCATATCGTACTACATATGTTACCAATATTGTCATGATTTTTGGACATACACAAAAGCTCCAATCTTTGCTATTACACATATCCTTAAGTTCACTGGACTAGGAATCAAGTCAACCAAAATAATATGCAATTGACATGAAATACACAAATCTAACTGCTACAGAAACCGCAACAGCAAAACATTTTGGGTTCTGGGCCTTTTTACTAATTAAGTACCTTTGTTTTCAGGAGAAAGTGAAAAAAAAAAAACAAAAACTTCTTGAAGAACACCATTAAGTTAAAAACTCTGGTGTTAGGAAAAAAAACTTCTAGAGGCATTTTTGAGACAGGTACACAACTTGCTATTAGCAAGCAGCTCTCAACAGAAACCAAAATTGTTTTACTGTACTATTGATCCTATAAGTGGCTGCATGAGTTTTAATGATCCTCTTTTAGAGGACATTATGAGTGTAGATAACAGAATCCAGTATTCATTTATATGTGCTTATATAAACCAACAACAAACATAAAAACCCTTAACATTTTCTTAAACAGGAAGAAAAATCCCTTCAAAGCTTTGCATTAGCATTTGCTTGATTCAGACATTGCTATGATTTTTTTTAATGGGATGTTCTTCTTGATATATTCGGATGGAGAAAGGCAAAATCTTTTAACCTTAATGAGATTAACATATAAGCTCCACTTTAAGAATGATTCTCACCATCCCACTCTCACACATTTGCTTCACAGTGAAAAGGATGTTAAAATGGAAAATCAGATTCATTTGTAAATATTAGCCAATGAGCTTCTTAGCAAAGACTGAAAAAAAATTATGCATACATTCTGTGGTTTCCACTTCCTTGGTTTTATTGTTTTTATGTAAATTCTCCCAGGACTCTTCAGGTTATATGTCTGAAAGCTGCAGCCATTCAGTAGAGTAAAAGTTGAAAGAATAATGAGAAATGTGCCAGAAAAATTCACATAAAAGCTTTGGAGAATGAAAATGGAAACAACAGATACGTAAAAGCCTTAATGCTCAAAAAAAGAAATGTCTATCCAGCATGTGCTTATTTGTGTTTTAATGTAGCTCTCTGACTACACAGATGCATTATTTGTAAAGACACTGTATAGAGCAGCAAAGGAGTGGTATCTGACAATTTTGAGATATTTTCAGTATATTAAGGCACTGAAAGTGAATAATCCAAATGACTTCTGTTATTAGAACTCAGACATGCATATAAATAGCATATCCATAGTTGTCTTGTATAGAGTTTTATATATCTTTTTATGTAAATGGAAAATATAACCAAATACAACATGAAAATGTGTTTATGAGATCTCCCTGAACTCTTGTGCATGACAGCAATTTAAGTGTCATGGAAAAATGCAGAATATTCAAGAAGGAAATAATTTTTAGTTGTTAAACATCCGTATTTTTTTTCTTCCAATACTCTTACTCAATACTAAACCTGTGATGCTAGACTAAGCTTAGTCCGACTCTGCTTCACTTCATACATGTACTAAAGTATTACAAATCAAAAATTCCAAACCTTTAGCCATGGCCAGCCTTTATGACTCAATTTTTATGGAATATTATTTTCAGAGGATTCTGATAAGATGATCTCTAAAACAGATAGCTCTTTATGGCAGTTCTTAACAGGTACCCAAAAAAAGAGGTTGGGTTCAAGGTGGAAGAATAGTTCAGAAGGATGAATTTTTGCACTTGATCCTGTAAGAAAAGTACTTAAGTAGATAAGAGTGTTCTTGGCTTAGAGAAAAAGAAGGCATGTACGCATCAGTACATGCTGTGATCTATCAAGCCTACCACCACAACAGGCAGCAAATTAAATCTCTCTAAAGGGCATCACAAACAAAGGCAAGTGACCAAAGCACACAGCTCAATACTTTACCAATTATCAGCTGAGCAACATTAATGCATGCTCTTATCCCACAGCAAATAAAAGTTAAAAATGAGTTAACTCAAACAACCTCAGGCAAAACTAGTTGTAGCTCATACACACATAACAACTGCAACTGTTTTTTGGAGTCCATACATGATCATTTAACAAGGCTCATGTGGTGCAAGGGAACTGTACTAACTTCACTTCTATTTGATTATCCACAAAAAAAAAAGGTGATTCCATTTGCACTCAATTATGCTTATGTTTATGTCTGTGATACTGAAGAGCTATACCCTAGCTTAGCAGTTTTACCAGTACAGTTCTGACTCATAGTATCAAAATCAGAAATAGAGCTAGGCAGCAAAATCGTTGTTTTTTTTTAAAAAATGTCAGTTTTGGCATAGCCAGACATAGGTGAATTAGAGTGAGGTTCAGGTTATCTCAGTGACATGTTATATATAGCATTCCTTCAACATGCTGAGTTGCAATCAATTTTCACTCTAGTGCATTGCAAAACTGATGCTTGGCTGATGACACCAGTTATTAAAATCAGAGCCTAACTCATCACAAAGGGCCATTGCTACTAATACAATTATACGCTACAAGCAGGACTTAGAGGTTTCAGGGGAAATCCCTGACAGATATGCCTTTCGTACAATCTGAGGCTCATGCTGATGTACAAATTAGAAGGTTCAACGCCTTTGTTATGCAATTTCATCTGTTCTCATACCAAAAGCCCACCACAGTCTCACTCTTTTCTGAGATACTGAGAGATTACATTCACACACACACACAAAATTGAGTACCTCACCAGAAGATATGGAAGGGGTAATATAGTCTTCTTCCAGGTAGTGGCTTGACTAATAACCTCCAGAGAGTTTGTTGCAGAACTAGAAAGAAATTCTACAAGAATGGTTCACAAGTCTAGAGTCTTTATTACATTTAAGATAATAAGTGTTGCAAACTTGTGTCTAACACAATTTGAGGCAGCTAAACAAATCTTCTTACAGTTAGAAAGTGAACATTAGTGCCAGAAATACAGAGGATCATACATCTCTCTCTCAACATACTAATTTTTATAATTTACAAAAACACCCCCTTATCTAAGGAAAGACCATTTGGGAGTTTTATAATGCCAGTTAAAATGAGTAAACAATGTCCTAAATTTCTGTTCAAGAGAAACAGTATAACCATTTTATAGCCAACATGACTTCTGAGAGGAAATAAAATATAACAATGAAATCCAGACTTCTGGCTACCTTGATCAATTTTGCTTCAAAACTGATATTTCCTGCCAGGGTGAATTTTACCGGCTCCATAACCAGAGTGAAGAAACTCACTAGTTCCCTAAAACTTCATATGAATCTTTTACTTGACTTCTCAGCTTAAATAACACAGCACAGTAATTCTTATTAAATGCAAGGCTTGCAAAACTGTTTTGCAGTGCTTCACAGAAAAGCAGATTTGTTTTCAGGGAACTGTGAAAATGACTTCCCAGATTTTCATATCTAATGGACACTTCTCTTACTTCGTCATCGACTTTCTTTGCTATGTATGTTATCAATCAAAAGCTGTAATGGAGGGACATTTACTATAGCTTAACACAACCATAGATGAAGGCCCTCTAAACTCTTATTTTAATGCTCATTTTAGAGATTAAATAAAACAAACAAACCAAAATAGACTTCACTGGGGAAAAACAAACAAAATAACAAAACAGAACCAAACCCACAACACAAGAAACACGGGCCTGTTCATACTATCACATCTACTTAGAAGAAGCATATAGAGGACATCTAAACAATCCAATGTCTTGTGATTGTAAATCTGTGCTCTAGCCTATCATTTAAGATACACCCTGTTCTCCTATTTTCTTCTTTGCTTTCAAATAAGACATAACAATGTTATTTTCTCAGGCTGTGTAATGAAGTGATAATTCTTCTCTAACAATTTTCTTTAAGGGATCTTTATGAGTTTCACTTCTTGTTGTGTAAAAGTAGATAGACTGTATAGTTTGAATAACATGAAATACACATCCAAACACACCATAAAACAGTATGAGAGACTAACTACAAGCATCATTAGTACAGGAAGCAGGCTGATACCAAACAACCAAAGAATCAAAGATCTATGTGAAACCTAGAAATAAACTTTTGGGTTCTTTTTTACAAAGTAATCAAGGAGGAAAGCACACTGCACACAGTGCTATCTGAAAATCCACTCACCATTCTATCTGCCCCATCTCTGTGTTCTTACTATATCTCCTGACATCTTAACATGAACTTTCCCCTTCCTATCCCCTTTCCCAATACTAACTCTCTGCCTCACCCTCTCAGTCTCTCCGTACTTACTTCCCAAGTATTTCCCAACTATCCTATGTTGTTTCTCAGCGAGAAAAACAACTCAGCACTGTACAGGTACTTTTAAACCACAGCTATACAACTCAGCAATACTATTAGGTAGCAACAGTCTTGGTATGAGTTGATAGTAAGTACAAATTTTGATGCTTAGTAATAATGCTGATTACTAAGAAAGAACCCTATGGCTATGCAAGCTATTACTTAGCTAGATCTAAGATTGGTCATGGAAAAGAGAGTACTATCTCTTAAAAATCATATGCAAGTAATTCACCTCTAAGAAAAAAAATCACATTTTACAATTTAATTTGACTGCTACATGGTACCACCATCAGCAGATGAATCAACTGATAAACAGGTCCCCCTCTTGCAGTGGAAGATCCTAAAATGCATTCTGAGAATGGTCAGGGTCTCAAATAATAACACAAACTTCAGAGAAGAAAAGGAATTCCTTTAATGGTGAGTGTAGAGAAAGAATTATGGGTTTATGGGCTATTGTAGTGCAACAGAATCATAATCATGTCACTGACACCTTGTTTCTTTTTTCATTCCTTGAAATAATTTTCTAATGCTTTCTAAAATTCTAATGCAAAACTCTGCTGCTTCTTCACATTAGGCTCTATTTTTCATTATATGCATCCCGATCATGACAGGAGACTCCAAAATCAGCTGCAATTCCTAGAAATACAGAAACATCTTTTTGCATGAACCATTTTATCACAGACATGTCAACCTGTGCCCTTTTGATGAAAAATGCTGATATTTAGAAGTTTCACCCTAGGTTAAAAAAAAAATAAAATGCTGAAATATTCAGTTTTTGTAAAATGGAAATTTAATTTTTCTATCAGCTCTACAGAGACCTACTAGAACACACAGGCCATCTCCCTTCATATGGAAGAGTATCCCTGATAACAGTGTTTTTTCCAGACTACTTAGATTTTTCACAACCTGTTTTTGTTAGTTTCCTGGTGCTGCATATGTGATTATTTGATTTCTTTGAAATGAGACACACGGAGACATTCAAAGGATAAAAACTGATATGCTTTATCCAGCAAAGAAAAAGAACAGTAACGTGAAAGATTTCTTGTGAAAACTTGTCCGATGTAAAGGAAAACATCTTTTCTTCTTTATGACATGGAGCATTTGCACCTCCAAAAACATCCCTACCAAAATGAAACATGGAATTCACCAAAACAGTTTCCTTCCTTTGTGCCACAACCCTTTATTCAAGATGTGCCATATTAAACCAGAGACGCCTATATATACATGTACATATATATTGCCTATTACATACCATATATATATAATGTTGAATTATAAATTTCTGTCACTTTTTCATTTAAGTAAAACACAAAGTAACATCCCAAAGTGCTACATTCAAAGGTACATAACTGTAAAGTTTGCATGCTCCATCTTCTCTTCATTGTATATTTTTTTATAATATGCATTGGAATATTCAGGTCAGGCAGATGATAGGTAAGTATGAAGTTATTAATTACAATAGCAATTCCATTGTTAACAATGCCATAAATTTCTAGATGAGATATTGTAGCTGATTTTATGTTTGTAAAATTTTAGCCAATGTTATGTTTAATAGCTAACAGAAAACTTAAAAGAGATTTTTCAGGGGAAAACCATATATGTTACAATGATACCTTAGGATACATTATATTCATAGACATTGAGAGGTTTTTATGAGCTCCTTCAATCACAAACAAGGGCCATAGAATTTCACTCCAATGCCTGTATTAGGCCCTTAACCTCCAGGTGACCTAGAGCATCAAGCCTACAGCTTCATGTTGTTTTTAAGTAAGAAATAAGAAAAACAGGAAATAAGAAAATATAACTGAAATAAGAAAATAGGATAATAACTCAGATGAGAGATCTGTTTTAGTGAGTGTACTTAAGAAAGACTTTTACTAAACAACCATCTAGGGCAGTCTTCAAGAGGGTCTAGAGAGGGTGGCCTAGTATCTAAACACTTACAATTTTCTTAATCTGTCTTTTGCTTTATTTTTGAAGCGTGATGTGAATTAGAGAAGCTCATCACCAACAGCTTTGACATTACTTTTAGGGCAAGGACCTGTGGACATGAGACAAGGTCTCAGCACGTTCCTAGTGAGACACAATTCTAATGGATTCAGTGGCTCTGCCCACACATTGCAGTTTTCCTTAGCGGAAAAGAAAGCAGTAGAAGCAAGTTGTTGACCTCTTTCTCATTTTTCACCCATGTTAGTTTGATGTCAGAGCTACAAGTGTTGTGTCTCTTCCTGTCTAAGCTACCAAGAGTCCTTGTACACTCCATCACCCAAAAATGCGATTTGTTTAATAACAAACTTGGAGGAAACTATTTACAGCACTAGGACGTACAGAAGAGAACGTACATTCTGCATGAGGATGTTTTCAAAGAGCACTATGGTTGTCCTACAGTATTGTAGCTCACAGCATTATAGTTTGGTTTCTACCGCTGGTTCCTGCAGTAAATTCCAGTCAAACCTCATTTACTATGCCAGGTGTTGCTAGTGCGTTTCAGAAAGCTAAAGGAGTTGCTTGGGCAGGTTGGCAGTGTTGTCCCCATGATTGGACACAGGGTCATGTCCTGGCAGGCTGGGTGAGAAGGGTGTCCACCCTCCTCTCCTGGGCACTGCTGCAACCCAGCTCAGCCAAAGGCACCAAGGGCTCACCAGGCAGTCACCAGGCCACTCTGCTGCCTCCAGACCCGCTCCAGTGTCTAGGATTGTGCCACAGGGCTGACAAACTTCCAGAGGAATATCTAGCAGCTCCCAAACCTCCTAGTTCCAGCACCAGGATGCCACTGCTGCAACCCTGAGGAGCAGGGGCACAGGGTACATCTGTGGAAACTGCCAGAAGCCAGACTTGCCTACTCACTTCCACACTCTGAGGGAACATATAGTGTAGCTCTGTCAAGGAGATTAGAATGGAGGAAAAGACCATGTAACCTAGCTGAGCGGAAGCCCTTGAGGCAGTGGACATTAGGCAAGCACCTGAGAACAGTCACTCCAACACACAGGCTGTGTCAAGTCATGCCTAACTTGCTTGCCATGTAAATTTGTCCTTCGGCTAGCAGAGGTGGAAGTAGAGGAGTCACCTCTTGTCACTGCAGAGAGGAGCTGCTACAGTATTTTTACCATGTTATCTGGGGACACCTGTGTGGGAAATCCCAGCAGCGTTGGTGCCCAGGCAGCCAGGGCAGGTGTCTGCCATTATCCCTGCAGCCAGACAGGTACTCGGAGAACATTAGCAATCCCTGGTGCCCTGGGGATCGCTAATGAGCTATGAAACCATTAATTGGTGGGGCAGAAAGGTGAGCCCAGTCCCTGGTAGAGCACTGAGCCGTAAGTAGCCTTGGGTAGCCCGGCTCCCTGCTGAGCTCAGGCATAGCTCCCTTCCAGGGCCTGAGCTATCACTGAAATTGGGAAGCACCCCCAAAGGTGGGGCAGGGGGGCTTTGCTCCTGAAGAGGTTTATTTTTTAGGCGATTGTTAGAAATACTATGCTAGATATTGTTCTATGGCTCTTAGCATAGACAGGCTGGTCGCGGGAGGTAATTGTCTTGCTCTGCTCTGGTGTGGCCTCACCTCGCATCCCGTGTGTAATTTCGGGCGACACGATATAGTAAAGAAATAAAGCTACTGTAGAGCGTCCAAAGGAGGGGCAACGAAGATGGTGAAGGGCTTAGAGGAGAATTATTTACTTAAAAAAAAAAAAATTAGTCGTGCTCGGTTTTTATCATTTTAATTCGGCTCAATTTCCCACTCCCGGCTGGGTGATCGGCCGGAAGGTGAGTGACGACTCCTTTAACAAAAGCTCGCTCCGCACCGGATTGACGTCCCGCTCAGCCAATAGAATTCCAAACGCCATCCCTCCGCGGCGCGGCTCGGCGCCGGCTCCCGGCAGGACCCCGCTCAAACCTATAGCGCCAAGGCTGAGCCATGGATGTCGTGCTGAGGCAGGTGGAACAGCTGCCGGCGCTCCTGGCTGTGTCCCGCTCCGCGCTGGTGCGGAACTGGGACTCCCTCACCCTGGACAGGGCTCTAGAGTGGGCGCGGTATTTCCAGCACCTCTATGACCGGTTCCGTGCCCGGCCCCAGCTCCGGGAGGCTCTCGGGCGGCGGCTGCGCCGCTCTCAGCCGTACCCTCTGCTCGGCTTCCCCACACTGGACCGCTGCCCACAGCTGTTGGGGCTGGCGCTGCTGGAGAACCGCGCTTTGCCGCCCGCCGCCTGCCGCCGCCTGCCCCGCAGCCTTCTGCAGCCTCCCGGCGCGGGGCCCAGCCCCGACCCCCGCGGCCTGGAGCTGCTCGCCCGCCGCAAGGCCGCGGCCTGCCTGCTAGCGCTGCCCTGCCGCCCGCCGCGGCGTCTCCCTGGGCCAGAGGCGCAGCTGCTGCTGAGCCGGCTGCGGGAGGAGGGGCAGGAGGTCGGCGAGGCCGCGGGACAGCTGCGTTGGCTGTGCGGTGTTCTGGAGCAGCTGCCCGAGCCCCGCGCCTTCGAGATCGTGGCAGCGGCGCTGGCTCTGCTCAAGCAGGGGCGTGGCACTGAGCAGGCCGGAGACGGGGATCGGGATGCGAGCAGCCTAGACGGGTACCAGGCGAGTGCTGCAGGAGACGGATGCAGCGCCGGGCTCCTGCTTTCCTGGCTGCTGGGCAACCAGGAGCGATTTTCTGCCTTCTGCCTTTGCCTCCCATGTTCCTATCTTGCCTTCCTAGCTGGTCACTATTCCCAGTTAAACAGATCTTATTTGGACCTCTTAACTGGCTGGGGAAGCCACTTGCTCTATGACCCCTTGCAGGGACGGTGGGTTAAAAGTTACCTTGACAAAGCTGAATTGTCGTGGGAAGAATTAAAGGAGCGCTTCAGCTGCCTCTGTCAGGAATCTACATTGCTTAAAGAACAGACCCAAGCTGCTCTGGAACTCCTGAGGACACAAGATGGAGACTTTAAAGTCCGTGGCCTAAGTGTGTGGACTGACTTACTGATGGAAGTAGGCTTCTAATCCATGAACACAAATGCAATGTGAAAACTTATAAAATCAAGCAAATCTGGTTAACTTTATTTGATGTGAAAGGCAAGACAAATACACCTCACTTCGTTGAAAACCAAAGGTTGTTTGTGACTGCTGATCACAATGATTCGGACTGCCTGTGGTTCTGAAGTCCTTCAGGGCAGCCTGGTGTTTTCTTGTAATTGTGCTGTCATTTCTGGTCAACCCAGAAAATGTCTTCCTTTTCAGTACTTGCTGATTAATTATCTAATAAAATGAAGAAAATAATTTCTGCTTCAAATATGGAGTAGTTTTCTGTTTGGAAAATATGGCAGTTCAGATATTGTCATGGTAGTCATTTTTCTAAATGTCGGAGGCTGAGCAAAAGTTCAAAGGGAGGGTGGAGTTTCAAATGTGAAAAACAAATTCAGGGTTCCTTTAGTAGTGGTTGTCTTCATTGGGCTGTCTGGTGGCCACACGTTGATGCTTTTGTAGCTCCTGCACTTGACTTAGGCCCAGGGTCAGTGAAGAACATTAGAAGAAGCCAACTGGAAAGCTTCTTGAAAAGTTCTAATATAAAAGCATGTATTAGTTGCTATATTATTTGATAATACGCAGGTATTTCCGAAGAAAATGGTAGTAAAATGTAGGATGTTCTGTGTGGTTTTCTTCCCATTTCTGTAATTTATTATACAATTCATTGCTTTGTGAAGCAGACAAGTGAGTGAGCAGCAAAATTTTTTATTTTATATATAATACATATTTTATATATATAACTGTATATGTTTATACAAAAATAGTATATAATTATGTGTATAAAATATGTAATATATAGTATATATAATATTTCCCGCCTTTGTTATTTTATGCTTCATCTTTTTCTTTGAGGAAAACTTGAACGAGGTAGTTTCTACCTTTTCATTTTCATTAAATTGAGTACTGTAATGCAGAAGTAATATGTATATTTAGCTCTGTAAACTAGTATTACCAAAAGTGAGCACCGTAAGAAGAGTCAAGGAAGATGAGGCAAACGTATGGAACTACTGTCAAAAGAGTTACTTATTAATCTTTTGTGTGGAGGACCATATCAGGGTTCCTGTAGACCATATTCTTACAGTTTTAAGATCAACTGAGACATCTCCTTTTGTTGCAAAAGCCTGGTAGGAGAGGTTAGAAGATTCTTTACTTGTGCTGATAAGCTTAAAGAAAGCAAACAAGCTATTACATGTATAAACTGTATTGAAGCTAATTAGAGTAGTAGTCTGTATTATGACAAGAAATAGTGTATATAAATATGGCAGATATTTTTGTATGGCAGAACTAGAGTGGGAAGAATCTTGTGGTTTTGAAATTGAAACAACTAGTACAAGGACTGAATATTGTTTATCTGGGAAAAGAAATGATGCTTATTTGAACTTGTATGGAAGTAATTACAGGCATAAATAAGTTCTTATTCTTCACCTATTCTACAACAGAAGAGATACTTAGGGGTAACAACCTTTATATAGTTAAAAGGACATGCTACTAACCTATCAAAATTACAACTCTTTTCTTTGTATTCTTTGCTATGTCACATCAGTGAGACAATAAAGTTATGGAGATCTGTGGATGAACATATTCTAAAAGTACAGTTGTTGCAGTTGTCTTGCTTTGTCTTAAATGGAGTTGTTGCCCCTTCTGGAACTTATGGTCAGTCTTAAAAGACACCCATGTCAGTGGACCACCTGACTTAGTCAGTATTTCTGTGGTATCAGGAAAAAAAAAGAAATCTGTCTAAAACTCTCTCTGAAATCTGTCAGTGTTTAAAACTGCTTAAAAGTGTAGATCATGAAGTTTGAATTTATGTTGCCTAGCCACAGTTCCCTGTGTTATGTAGTTATGGCATTTGGTGTGGAAACTCTGCACTTGAGCTTGCTCTTTGTCGCTCTTAATAGGCATAAGATTTTTTTTGTCTGTTAGAATACTTTCTGCTGTCAGAGGTTCCTGATGAATAATATACCCAAAAATACTAGTCAAAGTTATTTGCTTCTCCCCAGATATACATTAAGGATGATTAGCAAATATTGCAATAACCTTACAAATGTTATAGTATCAAACCAAACATCAACTATTAAAACTCACTGTTCCCAGGTACCTGAATCTTTGGGACAAATTTCAGTGAGAATTAAGTCTTAGTTTTGCTTGTCAGGTTAAATTTGTTCCCCAGTTGTACTCAGAATGTTCACTATAAATTAAGTCTCTTAACTATTTCTGGAATCAATCAGATCCTTGTAGGGAGTTTCTTCTTGCAGTATTTCAAGTCTTGCTTTTTGATAAGCATTGTGTTATAAAATTCAGTTAGTGAAGACATATGTCTTCCTTTCAAGTAATGTTTATTACACCTTTTATTAACTATGTACAACTACGGAATCTTTTACTGGCATAGCTAGAAAGTAATAGGCACATCAGTGACTTTACTAAGAAGGTAAAGAAATAATTATGGGCATGGACAGGCAAGAGACAGACCAGTATAAACCTTATACACTGATTTCCAATTCTGTCTTCCTTATAGAAACGGGGATAGTAAATGGTAGTTTAACCTCAGTAAGACAAAAGCACCTGGTTATTGCAATTACACAAAAATGTTCCAATCTGTCCCAAATACATTATAAAGAGATGCCAGATCCCTGATTACCAAATTCCAAAATCCATATGGTATTCATTGAACAAATACACTAGTCCACTATTATTCCTTGTTATTTCAGTGTGCTTGTCAAATTCTCCAGGTAGCTGTGTGAATGATTAATTTTTTTTGGAACTCCATTTTAATAAAAGTGTAATCAAGAAAGGAAAAAGTTTGATGTCTGTAACCTTCTCCTTCTATGTATTTGCAGCTCATATGTGTGAATTCATAACAATCTCAACTATCATAGAAGCAAGATACTGTAAATGACAGGCTAAGGCCTCTTCCACAATCACTTTCCTCCTTTTTTCCCTTAAAAAGAGAGAAGCAGATCTCTGCTATTTATTAAATGATGATTAAAGAAACTGCTGTGCTTGTCTTTTAAAAGATTGGTAAGGATTGTGGAATGCATCAGGAGGATCTTACTTGCCCAATTAACAGCTGAGACATTTTCCTGCTACTGATGTTTGACTTTTATTTCCCCAAGAAAGAAAAAATTTACCCTTGTCAAACAGAACTGTAATGCCACAAGTGACATACTATGAGATGTCTGGATAAAAAGTTGCCTTTTTTCATATTTTTCTTGTGAAGTGTCTGTTCCCTTGTACTATGCAAAATGTAGAAGAAAGCAAATTATATATTCTAGTATTTTGCAGTATGTATGCAGATATTAGAATAAAGATAAAAGATGTAGAATAAATTGTTCATTTATGTAAACAATATTAGCAAATTGGTACTATTCAGGTGAATGTGCAAGTGTGATTGTGACAATGAATTAGCATGTTTGTTTTTTTTTTTTGCACACAAGGATTCTTTCCCCCAGCCTTTTCCCAAATAGGTGAGTAAGGATCTAATGTTCTTTTCAGTGAGCGTGAAGGATGATTTTTTTTTTTCTTCTCATGTGTAAGAGAATATTTATTAGGTCACAAAGGCAGACTAATATTTTAATCACATGGAAGTAACATTTTCAGATACTGTTTAACTAGAAAGTTAAAGTTGTATGGCTAATTTTAGTTCTGCTGTTTTAAAAATGGATGATTTAAAGCTAAATTCTATTCCTTGTGAACAGTTTGGATGAATGACCCATTGCAGAGTGCCAGCAAAGGTCCTTCATCCTCGCCATTCAGAATACAGCAAACAGCAGTGGCATGGGCACCCTGTACTTGAGAAGCTTATTTATTTGTTGAGCAGAATTACAGAAAAATAAATAAAATGCAAGTGGACAGGGTGAGGAGAAAAGGTTGGAAAGCTGCTCATTTTTGAAGACTCATTGAGAAAAGGTAGATTTCCCCTTCACCAGAACCGTAATAGCTTTGCTACTGCTGGAGACAGCATTAGGTTGGTAATTTTGTGATTAAAAAAAGATCAGAAGAGTTTTGATTTGATGTTGCCTGCTCTTCTAAAGCCCTCATCCTCTGTGTGCCCACATTGATGAGTGGTTTAACAGGCAAGAATATTAAGGTAGTGAATGAGAAATGTAGTTGTGCAGGGTAGAAAACTTTATTTAAATAGGGGCTGGTCTCACAAAGGTGAGACCAAAGGAAGAGCATCATATCTGCCCTGGTATAAAATAGATTTGAATAAACACAAGGATGGTTTGGAAAACTAGCTATTTATCAGGTAATAATTAATATAAATCCTTCTCACAGGCAGTTTTCTCTCAATATTGTGTCTGTCTCATGAAGAATTAAATGTTATTTTTACCAAACACATCCTTCTTTATAAATCAGTTATGTGCCTTACTGAATTTCAGATTAAGAGATTCTATACAACCTTGCAAAAATTGCATGCTTGTTCTCCCCTATTGTCCTAGGTTACAATGTAAATATGTACCCAAAGCTATGTATTCAATCACCATCTCTATGAACTGTTGAGACCAGGAGGGGCATTATTGCATGTATTTTACTTTTCTTTATTAAATTGTATTTCTGACTTGGAGTGTCACTGGTTTTGCTTTCAAACTAGCACACCAATGTACTTATTTTTAAAAAGTCTCAGGATAAAAAAAAAAATGACTGTAGCAATGAACTAGACCAGAGATAAGCACATAGTTAAGCTGCATTCTCTTTGATAATTTTTCAAAGGCAGCCTACAAAGATGTTAAGCTGGTAGAAGTAGCTACTACTTCAATATTGAAGTCATTCACATGCCAACACCACTTTTACTCCTTGTGTGCCAGTGTCTTAGAGTTACTGGTATTATTTTAAATACTTAATTATATGCCAATAGTTTTCCATTGTGTCAGTTCTTTCACAACTAAATATGTGTCCCTAAATCTTTAGAGTGGTTGGCATTTTATTGATAGTATTTTGATTCATCTCGAATACCATAGAGAGTGGCAGCAGAGCCTCTCTGCACAGATATGCTTGGACTTCTCATCCAAGGGGAGAATCCAAGCTCATGGGTCATTTCTAGAAGCAGAAAATATCCAGGGAGTAAACATCCATAGTTATGTTTGCCAGTCAGAAGTTTGCAACTGAAAAATCCTATTGAAAGTTTATTTTGTCCTTGCAATTCTAATTTTACCAGCTCTTTAATGTAATCTAGGATCAGGTAATAATATAAGCCATATCCTCTAACTGTCTCTATCCACAGGCCCATTTTATTAATAATATTAGGTATGTAGCTCTTAAATTCCTTTTCTATTACATGATAAATTCCATAGTATTATGTAGTGAATTTACTGTAACACTTAACTAGTACATTTCGCCAGAAATCAAAGCAGTATGCACTGAACAGAAAATGTAGCAATCAAATTCTGAATCTTGTCTTGAACTGCAGCTTCCTATTATATTTCTTCCTCTGGGAAGAATGTTCAGGATGATTGCTCAGACATGGGCTATTTATAGAGTGTAGCTCACAAAAACACTAATCCCAGCATTTGATAAAGCTCTATTTAGATTCTTGGCAATTGTCATGAGTTTTAAATCCCATCACAAAGATTGTTTGGAAGTTTTTCTAAGGATAATTTCTAGTATTGAAATATGTACTGCTTTTACCTGCACATTTGTATCATTGTTCCTCTTATCGTGTGTTGGACTCAGACCAGGAAATTGTAATTGTGGTCTTGAGTTCCTGTGCATAGTTCTTCTCTCAAAATGAAGTTAGCAATGGAAGAAAATTATCATGTGCTTTCTATCATGCATAATAAGTATTACACCAATTAAAAATAAACCAACAATGAAAGACTATTTGCTGTATATTCAACTGTCTGTTAAATATCTAGATAAGTACTTGGTTTTAATGCTGAATAACTGGGAAAAATTGTATTTGTTTTGCTCTCATAGGAGGAGAATATGAATCCTCTTTAACGACCAGTAGGCTGAAATGTGAATGCAGCCTCTCTTTCCGATACTTATAGGCAGTGGAGTCATTAATATTTCCTTATTAATGTAAATGAGGTAGGTAAGAACAATTGATTTCTCCTAGGAATTAATTGGGCATGATCAATCCCTACAACAAGTGTGACAACAAGGTCATTCATCAACTGCTTAACGTTGCAATAGCCTAAGCTTGCCCTTTCAGCTAGGAAAAGATGCCATGCCCTGGAGAAAAGGCTTTTAAATCATGCTATTGACAAAAAATTGTGTGCTGTTTTCTTTCACAGACTCATCATTCTTAATGTTGAGGTGAAAGTTGTTGACTTCAGGTATTTTATAATTTGCTTTGTTCAAGCTTTGGTTTTAGGGGAAAATATAAAGTATATATAGGAAACTAAGGGTTTTCTCAACCAAGCAGGGATCTTCAGGAATTGGAAGTGATATGCAATCAAATGTCATAATTTAATTAATGTCTAGATCTTTTACACACTTTGGAGTGAAATGATGGCATTTTTAAATTATACCAGTGAAATAATCTGACCCACCATTATTTGCTTCAAATTAGTTTGTGCACTGAATTCACCTCTAATTTGCCAGTGTTTTGCTTTTTTGTTAAGAGGTTTGCTTTCTCTCTAATGCAGTAAAAGCACTTTCCCTTTTGTTCTTCATAAGTGTGTACAAAATCCTGTTCAACTTCAAAGATAATATGCATCAAGGGAACACTAGGATGACCATAATGCAGAAAATATCTAGAATGTAAAACTAGAATTTCTTAGTACTGCTGAAGTAGTCAAGGACTTTCCTCTATTTTTAAATGAATCAAAATTCAGTAAGGAGACAACCTCCTCCACCAGTAAATCAAACTATCATTTAACCCCAAAAGCACTAATAAGATCCGATAGCAGGAAATGAAAGCTTGAAACAGTTAAAAGAAAAATTATTCCATTAACTTGACAATCTTATCATTACAGAAAAGAGAATCCATCAACACCTTTTGTGGTTTCCATTGCTTACTTGCAATCCTTTGCAGAGTCTGTGTGTTCCTAAAATGTGGGTTTTTTATTTCAAGCAAAAGCTTTTTTAGCTAGTAGGACCAAGCATATGGCCTGGTAGGGAAAAAATGAGGAAGAAAAAAGGAAGGGCTGGTGCATGCACTTCTCCACCATGAAATTTGACATGCTTTTTCACACCTCATGAGCCTGATCTGTGAGCAGTGAGCATAGTGTAGAACACGAGAATGTAGTGTGGAGCATGTGGCTCATAATGACAAAACTACTGTTGTAATGTTTCGATGTTATCATTGTTCAAGACTATTGGAGTCCATCCAATAAATGTGAGAAAGATTTCATCTGGATCAGACTTAATACTGCTTCCTTTTGAAAGTAATTTGATTTGTGGCACTGGCTGTAATTGAGCTAGGTAGAACATGAATTTTGGTGCAAAGTGTAACAGACAATATCCCCTTCCAAAGCAAGAGGAAACACTGGACTTATTTCTTGAAGACCATACAAATGTGTAGGACCATCCAGTCCCATGAAAAAAATTTATTATGTAAAAAAAATTGTTTCAGTGGCTGAGGAATGATTCCTATGGTGTTAATTCTAGTAACGTAAAATTCTCGTCTTCACACCTTGCATCTATGTCAAGTCCTCTAAGATTTTATCTTTGTCCTATGGCTTTCTACGTATGGAAATTTTTATTCCTTTTCAATCTGAGAAGGGGAAAAATGCCTTAAATAATTCTTCTCTGTGTTCAGTGACATCAAAAATGTGTTGCTGACACTGCCAGTTTAAGACTGTTGGAAACATGAAATAAATTGCAAAGGACTAAGAGGAGCAATTTAAGAAGGTGCGTTTTCCAGACATATGTACACGCACACTCCACTAGTCACTGGACATCTGGTTGAATCTGGAATTACTATAGTAACTTTCAGGTAATGGTGACCATGCGTTTGCCACTAATCAAAACAGGAAAATACTGGACTCTGTGCATGGCACTGACAAATTGCTCACAGTGGTATCTAAGGTATTTCACTGCTGTCATTATAGCCTCTAGGAAAGTCAGGATATTTGAAAAGAGTATGGTGTCTGCACTATATTAAAGATATTATATTGCTATTAATAGTCCAATTCCATAAATAGAAAATTCCAACAGAGAATGTTTGCTATAGAAATTTTGGAATATGGAGCTTTTAAAAACAGGTATGTTTATTTTATGGGCCAGATATTTAGAAAAAAGCAATTAAAGCCACTTTGCTCATTAACCTTTCAGTTCCTCGTAGAGCACTTCAAGCACAAGAAAGTGATTGCATTTTGATTTGTAATGCTTCAGTGAACTGGCCCTCTTCTCTGGGTATGAGTGCATTGCAGCAGAGCACAAGCTCCAAACATTTGTATGTGTTTTTGTTTCACCAAGATTTAACTGATATGCTGATCTAAATTCTTTGAGCTTATGGATTCCAAATGCCTTTTACGATGAACTTTGTTCAGTCCTTTTTACATTTACTTTGCAAAGCTATAACACATGCCATAACTGCATTATCAAGGCTATTGCTGTTTGAGAAGACTCAATAAATTATAAGCAATATCAAATCAAGACAATGATTTATAGAAATATAGCTTGACTTTTGCACTATAAATCGGAAGAAATGATAGCGTATTCTTTTTCCATCACTGAGTATGGTGACCACAAGTCAACAAATTCTTACTCCTTTTAGAAGGTATCAGAGGTAAAGAGAAATGCCCACTTACATCCCATGTAGTTGGCCAAGGAAATGGAGTAGCTGAATCAGGAATGTTATCTTATAACAGTGTATGTGTTAGCAAAAGAGACATCTTGAAAAGTATTTGGGTTCTCAGAAGCTAATGAGAATTAATGTTTTTTGGCAGAGATGACACTCACGTTAATTTTTTCATTTTCTTCCAACAGCAGTTAAAAATAATAGATAAAAAGAAACTTAAAAAGTAAAAGCTTTTTGCCCTGTCTTCTAATAATAGAAAGATAACCCATGTGTGGAATGAATTTTTTTTCCTTCAGCCTTCATAAAGGCATATCCAAATAAACCTAAAATACAGAGCTTCTTAAAATGCAAAGATTTTTCATCATCTTGGCAGCTGTGACATACAATTGTAAGACACCTGATGTATGCTTGTCTCTACAAATCTTCAGTCACAGTGGCATTTTGCTCTTTATGTTGAAGTTCATGACTTCAGTGTTGTCTTGGTTTCAGTTCGAAATTGGATAGAAACATCAGTGTTGTGTAGTAGTTTAGATTTGCCAATTTCAATATACTTATTTCCTGTTGTGAGATAGGATTAGGAGAAAAGTAAGGGAGGCTTAAACTTAAAGGGTATAAAGAAAACTTTTATTAATAAGCCTAAAAGAATAATAAGATTCAGAATAAAAGCTTCAGACCACCTCTCCTCCCCTCCCCTCTCTCACACCCTCTTCTCTTTCTCATTAACAATGTACAGAAACACTTTAGTCAGTTAATAACTTAAGAATAGTCTTTTTTTTTAGATCACTTAGGGAGAGGAGCCTCCTCTTGTTATGCTATAGGGACTTCTTCACTAGAAAAACAAAAAGAAAGAAAAACAGTTCTCTTGTGGCTTCACTTCCCATGAATAGGAACTGTCTGGGAATCTGTAATTGTGAAACTCTTCCCATCTTTACAGCCTTCCTAGAGTTGTGCTTTTGGGCTATGTAAAACTCATGGAGTATTACTTTTAAGGATTAGTTGTTTAAAAGCAAAGTTCTCCTTATCTATCTTTAAAATCATCTTTATCTCTGGGAAGAGAGGTCTTCTTCCCTCGGGGCAAAGGGTCTTCATCACTCTTTTCTCTTTGTTTATGCTTCTTATAAAATTATAGCTATTTTAACATCTGTTCAGTCAGCATGGATGCTTTTATATATGGTTATAAGTTGAACACTCCGTCTCCTCATGTCTTTCTTCATGGTTTATAAGGATATTTAATGTATTAGTCCGTTCCCCTAGTTACAAAAGGATTTTTAGCCAAAATTCATTATGTTTTCTCATTCTCCTTTTATCTGGGACTTGACTCATGTTTCATTGACTTTGATGTCTTCTCTTTGTTCTTTTTCCTCTCACTCAAGGGAGGATTGAAGGTTTGTAAGTTTTATTTGAACATTGAAAGAGTTAAGATCTCACGTGGGAAATGTAGAGGTTGGGCTATATTCGAGGGTGTGTTAAGATCTCAGGAGACTTGGCCACACTGGACAGGCAGGGCCAGGATAACAGGGCCCGGACCAGAAATGGCACCAGCCGCTCTGGGGGGTGGGAAGGGGTGTGCTAGGACCTTATCAGTCTCCCCAGGTTTTAGCTGCAGCTAAACCTATTGTTGATGGCTACCCTTCCTCCTGTCGGGGACATGTTTGGCAGCTTCTCAGACGGGGTGGGGCCAGCCCTGCCCCCTGCCAGGCCCATAGGTTATATAGTGGAGTAGGCCTGGACTTGCCACCCCGTTACTTGTACTTCAGTTGAAAGAGAAAAAGGGCAGTTCCTCCGGTTTGTTTGTTTTAAAATGTGAATTTACAGAGGCGGACCCAGTCCTCCAATTGGTTTCCCAGGCTGTCAACACCCAAAGCAGCCTCTGATTGGTTCCATCAAGTTATAGAGGAAGTTCTCAGGGAAAAAAAACTTCCGTGGGTGCCCTCTTCTCTCTCTATCGAAATGCCAATTAATGCAAAACCAGCACAAGTGTTTACAGAATGTTGCACATGTATGTGAGGTAAAATGTTCAGCCACTGATCAAGGTCTGGAAAGGACTTTTTCCTAACAATATTAGAAGAGACCTTAGGTTTTCATTTCTCTTTATATTTAGCTTCCTA
The DNA here is from genome assembly GCA_013400175.1 of Phainopepla nitens. Lineage (NCBI taxonomy): Eukaryota > Metazoa > Chordata > Aves > Passeriformes > Bombycillidae > Phainopepla > Phainopepla nitens. The sequence goes on along the minus strand of VXBQ01017775.1, from coordinate 204,252 downwards.
TTTTGTAGTGTGAATTGTCGCCACAAAGGTTGGAAATGATTCTTTTAGTCTCTCCTTCTGAGCCTGTCACATGCATACAGCACGACTAAAATGGTTTGGTCCAAATAAAGCTACTGGTTGAGATAAGAGAGATTATGATATGTAATGGTAAAAATAGGAATTTCATGTTATATGAATTGCCATGCTATTTGTATTATTTTTAATAAATTTTTACAAAATCTCAGTCTATAGGTCTACCTGTACTTCTGGACATAGCAATTTTTTTAAAGTAGCATTTTTACTGCCACAACATGGTTTTGGATTGTGAAATTCTTGATTTAAACGTAGCACACACTCAATTAAGTGTTATTATCCAAAAATTATATCTTTTAACTAAGTTCTAAAGAAAGCAAATAATGTTGGTGTCAGTCTGCTGAGTGAAGCACAGAGAAATCAAATTGTGCAGACTGATACAGGGAATTTGTGGCAGTTGTCCACTTGATGGTGGAATTTATACTTCTGGGTCTTACTGAAAATTTGTCCTTGTTTAACTAGGAGACTAAGATAATTGGAGTGTTTCATAGTGGTTCAAATGCAATTCTTAAGAAAAGGCAAATAGACATTTGATATTACCAACAAAATTGTTCATCACATGCACTGTTGCAGACTTCATCTGGGTGATTTTCTTATTTGTTTAGCACTCCTCTGGTAAAAGGTAATTAACTTCTTATGAAGAAAAATGGAAAATGGTGGCTTTTCCACCAAAATGAAATGCTGAAATCTGAATGAATGATGAAGACTTTGGAATTAGTGGCAACATTACTGTAGTGAACAAAGAGAGTGACCTGCCCTGAAGGAACAGGGAAAAGTAATAATGTTCTTGTCCTGTCTGTCAGGAAGTTGTAGGAGATATTTGTTATATAATGACTGTCCCATTCACTGAAATATTATGGGGATTAGAAAATAACTTGCATAATTTATATACACCATATCTCTTCTGGAAACATCCATTATGCTTCCCACAAACAGATTAAGCTGACATTCTGAACCACATGCATGGTTTAAATGGGTAACATAATACTTTCAAATTACATCTGCTATGAGGCAATAAAATTAGTATGCGGTAGTTAGGCAATAGCCTCATAACAGCTAAGCTAACAAAGTTTTATAAAATACTTCTAATTTTTCATGGGGCAGTCATTGGTTTTTATTTTTTCTCCTTAACTTTACTGATGAAAGGCAGTGTTAAAAACCAGTTCTGTTACTATCCAAAATGCTGGTGTTCTCAGGCATATATAGAATTTGAGTCTGTCTCTTCTGCTCAAATATTAATTTCTATGGTTCAATAACTGGATTTTCAGCTAATAAAGGATTCCCACAGAGCTATGATAAGTTACACTCACTTAGATTTGAGCTTCTTGAAATAGAAAATGTGATAATTTTAGATACACTTTCTGAGACAGCATTTTACTGTTACATCAGTTTTTGTTTCTGTATGGATATTTTTCAAAATACCTTTACTGACTGATGTCCAAAACAGTTACTGAACAGTTTCATTCCATTAGGGCTTTGTTTCTTGGGTTCTGGGGGAAAGAGGATGCTTCATCTTTTGAGAATATCCCACTAGTACAAAACCAGTGGCACTCTTTATCTTTGAAGAACTAGAAATCTATTCAAGATAATGACAGGACAAGAAGATTGATTGTTTCCTTTATATTGGGATTGTCGGTTTCTGAGCCAAGAGAGATAGAGCCAAGGCACGGTAGTGAGGAAGCTAGCAATGCATGGCTTCTTCATCTGAGAACTGGCACTTGGTGCGGTTAGCTCAGTGGTGGCTTTGGTGTATTTCCTGTGCAGTCTGCTGTGTCTTCAGGAGGAGCAGCCCAGCTCCTCTTCTGCCATGGAGGATAGTGCTTTCTGTTGGCTCTGCTTCTAGCCCACTAAAGCTGAGCTTCCAGTCCTACCAGCTTTGTTGCTGCTGAAGGAGGTAGCCTGGATTGCCTGCCCACTCTTTGGGGAGGCCAAGTGTTTGTATGTGTCTTGGTTTGGAAGACAGGTGTCTTCCTTCCTTCCAAATTATTATAATTTTGAAATCAAGGGGCGCTGAGGCAAAGATATGGGAATAGGAGTAACAGTTCTTTACTAGAAAAATTAAAATAAAAATGCAGTAGAACAAAAAACCACTGACAGAGACAGAATAAAACCTGACACCTTGTCGGTTAGGGTGTTGGTAGCAGTCCAATTAAATGGTGGCTGCAGTCCTCCCGGAGTGACAGATGTAGTTCTGTTGAAGCAACGATCCCGTAGAAGGGAGTGGTCTTCCTCTGAAGGTCCAGTGGTGGTGTAGATGGGTCTGGCCTTCCTCTGGGAATCCAGTGGAAAATGTACCTTAGTGTTCCAAATCTCAGATTTTTATTCAGGTAAGAATGCTTGGCTCCTCCCCTTGGGTGGAGCATCTCAAAATGGTATGATGTAATCTTATCAGTCATGCGGTGAGACTCAATGGCCTATTAACAGAAGATATCTCTAGGATGATAAGTGGTGGAAGAGATAAAGAAAAAACACCCCACCTGGTTTTTAACAGCTGGCCCATTAACAGAGGATATCCCCCCCCCACCCCAGCCCAGGTTAGGAGGGGGGGGGGGGGGGGAGAGAGANGGCTCCTCCCCTTGGGTGGAGCATCTCAAAATGGTATGATGTAATCTTATCAGTCATGCGGTGAGACTCAATGGCCTATTAACAGAAGATATCTCTAGGATGATAAGTGGTGGAAGAGATAAAGAAAAAACACCCCACCTGGTTTTTAACAGCTGGCCCATTAACAGAGGATATCCCCCCCCCACCCCAGCCCAGGTTAGGAGGGGTGGGTCGTGGAAGAGATAAAGAACACTGTTCCACCTGGTTTCAACGGATGGTGATAGAATACATGCTTCTGGCTACATCTTGCATTGCAACTTAAGACAGTGTGGCTGTGTTTTCACTTGGGTGGGATACCCTGCTGTCCCAGCACATCTTATCTCGAGTGTGCGTGCTGGGGCAAAGGATGTGGGAACATATGGCTGGGGTAGGACATATAGGCAGCATTTTCTCATGGCAGCATTAGTGGTTTATGCTTTGTTCAAATACAGCATTCAGTGTGTATTTTCTTTATTCCTAACCAACAGTTCAGAAAAGGGATTGACATTATGATTAAATAGAAAGGAATGGAATTTCTTCTTTTGCATTACTCCTTTGCAAAAGTGCATAAGATAGACTGTTTTAGAGAATTATTGATGTAGTCATTTCAGATGGGTAATATCTGAACAGTAACTCTTACTCTGTTTTCTTCAATCAGCTTAGATTTAGTCTAAAAAGTACATTATTGAGTTTAGATCAGTTATTTCCCTTATTTAAAATTCTGTTTCATAATTTGAAAACAAAGTTGTTTATTTTCCATTAAGAAAAAATACTTTATAGTGTACAAGATGAGTGGATATAGATCTAATGAATAAAAGAAGGAGACTAGATTTCATTCTATTTCACACCTTTAGAGGAGTGTAACTGCCTGGGACACAATATCTGTTCAAGACTTTCAGGATTGACACATATTAAAATTTGGTTTATATTTTTAAATTTGCTTTCTGGCCGTTACTGTGTTATAACAACTGAAAGAGGTGTAACCTCATGAAATTGAGCTCTTCCTACCTTTACTACTGCTTTAAACTTGTAGTGGAATTTAATACCACTAGTTTGCTGATAAACTGTTTTAATTAAGTTTTCTCTCACACCTAAACAAACTCACCTCACACAGAGTTCTTAGGTAAACAGAATCTGAAACATTTCCATTCTGTAAAATCAGTAGGTGGTTAGTGTCAGCAACTGCATATTTTGTTTATATTTTCTTGCAATAACTAACGTTTTAATAAAAAAAAGGTCCTTCAATTCTCCACAAATAAAAGGGGAACAAGGCTCACATTGTATATAACCATACTAACACGTTTTGTCATCCTGTTGTGCTGTTTTGGGCTTAGGCAGAGTTAATTTTCTTCGCAGTGGCTGGTATGAGGATGTGTTTTGGATTAGTGTGGAATACAGGGTTGACAACATAGAGATGTTTTTGTTATTGCTGAGTGAGGATTGCACAGAGCCAAGGCCTTCTCTGCTTTTTATACGGCCACACTGGTGAGGAAGTCAGGAGTGCCTGGGAGAGTGGGAGGAGACAGAGCCGGTACAGGTGACCCAAACTGACCAAAGAGATATTCCAGACCATGTGGCATCAAGCTCAGGATATGAAAAGGAGGAAGGAGAAGGAAGGAGGGGAATGTTTGGGGTGATGGCATTTGTCTTCCCAAGTATCTATTACTCATGATGGGACCCTGCTCTCCTGGAAATGGCTGAACACCTGCCTACCCATGGGAAATAGTGAATGAATTCCTTGGTTTTGGCTTCTTTGCTTCTGTACACGGCTTTTTCTTTCCTTGATAAACTGTCTTTATCTCAAACCATGCATTTTCTAGCTTTTACCCTTCTGATTCTCCTGCTGATCTCATTGGTGGGGCAATGAACAAGAGGCTGTGTTGGGCTTGGCTAGAGTTAAACCATAACACTTACTGTAAGTTTTCTTAGAACAAAGAATTGTTGGTGACAGAGATCTAAGGAGAATAAAGCTATAGAAATATAATGCCATTTCACTATTGTACTTGAAAATCCTCACAGAAACTTAGTAGTCTTTTCACTGATTTCTTGTGTGTTCCTCCATGAAAATGGCCTCAGGTCTTTCTGTTTGACTGCTGCTTGCTTGTGTGCTGCTCTAAATGCTTTGTAAGTCAGCAAACAGGCTTATCAGTTCCTCTTGTGCTGTAGATCTTTATTAATAGGAAATATGTAATATCATCTGTTTTGAAATTGCCACTTGTGAAATAACTGATGCTTCAAAAAAAAAGAAGTGTTAAGTATGAACCCTGTTTCTTCTGCTGTTACTGGTATTGACCAGTATGGAAAGGAATCAATAGTTCAGGATCTCCCTCCCTCCTCTGCCCAATAACAGCAAGTAACTGCTTTCATTACATTTCCTGCATTTTGTTACTGTGTGTCAGGGAACAATAATATGTATACTTAAATAAGAAGTGGAATCCTGACACTGTTGAGTCACAGCAATCTATCTATTGACTGCCCTGGCTTGCAGAACAGAGTAAAACTGCACAGTTTAAGGTGATGTCCAAGGATTTTGAGGTAGCAGATCCTTGAGCCAGAACTTCTGGCCCATTAGTCAGAACCCCATGGAACACAAGTATGGTGGATATACAAACAAGAAAATGAGATGAGTACCATAGTTATATCAGGCCACTAAGTCAACATACCTACAGTTAAGGAATCCAAATTTGCTAGGCAGTTCATGATATTGCTTTTACCAGATACGATAGAAATCTTTATGACATTTAATTATTATTCTAGTGTTCCTTATTTCAAAGATAAATGAAAATTGAGCTCTGTGAAATATTGTTTATTTTATATCCTTGGGGTCTCTACCAAGAGCAGTGATTTTGCTAGGTTTTTCTCCCCTCTTTTGCAAGACCTATGATGAATTTGAATATTCAAGTTCTTTAATTAAAATGTTTCCTTTTCTGCTTGTTTTAACATGACACACAGAGTTGATTAACTTTTCCTGAGTGTATTTTGGAAGATTGATAGTTAAGTTTTGCTAAGTTTAGCTTTTATAAGGATCTTACCTGAAATTATTTCTGTGACAAGGTCTTGTTCCTAAGGTATCACACTACTTGAACGTAACAATGAATCAAAAACTAAAGACTTTGTGCTATGTTGCCACTCTTTGTAATATGACAAGAGGGTGAAGCAGAAAAAGATTTCTGTTTCCAAACAGAATCTGTAAGAGATGAAGAAGGGAAAAGATGTATAATAGTGAGGTGCTCTGCAGAAGAGATGTAGTAGCAGTGGGGAGCACTGCTCTTAGTGTTTTAAAACTTACTATTTTGCTGGAGTGTCCACATGGGTACAGGAGCTCTTTACAAATCTCCTCATATGGATATGTGAAAATGTTATTTATCTTGAAAATGTGTATCTGAAAAATTTGCATGTTTCTTTTTAAAATAGTAACGCAAATATTCTTATAGTTCATTGTACTCATGAAGACCTACCCCCTAATTTAGAAAACTTAGTTACTTTAAAAAGAAACTCCTTTCCCTGGTTATGGAAAACAAAGAGGTATTCAGCAGTGGTTAAGAGGCAGAAGGGCCAAGGCATCTGGAATGCTGTATGTAACATGAGAATCCCTCAGGCAGAATGGAGGTACCATGCAGTCAGTGCTGCATATTCCTACGTGCCTACAGAGATATAGTTATGCAATAGTAAATGCTCTTTTTATTAAACTCATAATATTTTCCTTATTAATTCTATAACCCTTCAAAGAATATTTTTGCACTTATTAAGATAGCAAAGTATATATAATTTTATTATTAAATTTTTATTAAGCATTCAATGCTTGAAAAATATTTTTCAAATCCCAAAGTGAAGAGTGTTTAACTATTAGATGTGCAAATAGAATGAAACTGTATTTTGAAAACAAACTAACAAAAAAGTCAGGGGCAAAGAGTTTTTTCATGTACAAGCAGAAACTCATTAAGCTTTTTATAGCTGCTGTCACAGGTAACGTCCATGCTGGAATGCTGCTTAGTTTGGGTGCTGGGAAGGTGGATGCTGGTTTGCATTGGAAGTGGAGGGGAGCAGTGGCCTGTGCTGAGCAGAGATTTAGAGCCCTCAATGCTGTAGTCCGGGTGGTGTTTTGAGGAAGCTATTTTGATTTGCTAAAAGAGTGTGCCTTTGCTGAGTTTTTGATGAAGCCAGCCTGCCTGTTGGTGATCTTCAGAAATGGTCTCTGCACTCTTTCATAATTTTATGGTATTCTTTGAGCCAATTCCTGAGCAAAATGAGAACCAGAGTGGCTAATTCCTGTTAGTCACACCAGAGGAATCCTATGCATTTTTATGTCATCTGTGTTTGCTTTCCATGTTCTAAGAGATCTCTAAATGGACATTTTGTTGGGTTTTTTTCCCCTGTTTGGTTTGTTAAATGCTGGATCATTATGGATTCTCTTCTGGTAGATTATGCCCATTGGGCCTGGGTGGTACTTGTGGGTAGTATTAATGATTATTTGTTTCAAGTCTGTAATAAAAAGTTTCTCTCCTCAATTCTGTTTGCAACTTTTGGCTTCTTTCTGGTATTGGCAGATTGAAAGGGTTTGGTTTTTTTTTTAAATTTCTAAATTATTTTCTTTGTATCCAACTGCCATAATATAATGAGCCTTTAGAGTACTCCTGCAGTGTTTTCTCTGTTTGCTTTATGGGCAGCCTAGCTGAGAAGGCTCTGACAGTTTGCCACAGTTTTGAAAAGGTTTGAGATCAGACTTCTGGAGGGCCTCAGAAAGGTCTGCCCTGCTGGGACACAAACCAGTGTGAGATGACTGGAGGATGTCCAGGAGTAGAAAAGTGTCCATGAAAATGTTATAAATGTTAATAAGCATTAAACTTTCTATGCTTTCAGTATTGATAGTAAAATGCACATTGTCACAAAGAGGTGTGCTGTGCTTACTTTGGTTCAGATTAATGAGGTTTAAGAAGAGCTTAAGTCTGCTCTACAAATGCAGTATGGACAAATCATGTATTACAGATGCAGGAAGAGGTTTTCACCTGTTAGGAAAAATAACCCCTGATGCAACAAACACAGGTAGGCTACAGCTGTGTTGGTTAATGATATGGCCCATTGTAGGCTTCAGGTAGTATCTTTTTTTTCTACTGAATAGTAGAAAGTAGTATTTTTAATTTTATCTGAACTGGTCTTAATGAATGGTGGACTAATACTGTAACATTCACTACTCACTGAATTAAGGAAGACAACTGAAGTTCATTGCACAGTGGCCATTCATACTGCAGTGAGAGAGAAATCATGGCCCTTTCCACGTGCCTTTTGTTTGCACAGTTAATACTGCTCATATGAACAAATCTCATGTAACAGATGATAATGAAATACATTACATTAAGGTCTTCAGCTGGCCCCACTGACTGGGACAGATTGAAAGAACTTTTTTTGCAGATTATTTCCTACAGTATGAACACTCCTACCAAGAACAAAGGCCAGCAGTCTAAGAACACGTGTAAATTTTCAGTTTAGTTATTTCAGTATAATTAAATGTTACAATCTCTTTTCACATACTTTTATTTTCCCTTACATTTATTCTTGTTTTTTTCTAATTCATGTCACTTATTTAAAAAATATTTCAAATAATGTCAAGCTACTTTTATTTTGTAATCAAAATATTAACCTAGAGTAGTTATACGGGTATGATCTTAAAAGTTCAGCTGTGCTTCTATAAGTGTATCACTCTATGCACCTCCTCTGTGGACAAGGATTACATTACTTCTGGAAGTAATATTTCTCTTTCAGTTGTCCTGTTCTAATAAAATTTAACAGGATCAAAATATGTGGTTAAAAGTAGACTGGCAATTTAAAACTGTTTAGACTTCCATATACAGAAAAACAGTGTGGTTTAGTGGTTTAATAGGATGTTTGAGTTGTGTTATGGTACTCTGATAGAACTAATATAATCATAAAAGATAATTTTTTATGTATCAAGACATACCAATAGGTTGCTGTGACATAATATCTGAAGATGCTTTACTATATTTCTTGTTTAATGCCAGTTTGCAGAGGTACATCTCATCTTCTAGGATGCTTTCAAATACAACCCAGCCTATTGGGTTTTACCTTTACATTGCTCCAAATGTCTGTCTCCTATCATCCCTTCCAAAACATTATTTGGTGAGAGAAACTCTGGGCTAGGACCAGTCAGATCTAGGGGCCGGCATGGGAGTCCTGCAGCTGACAAGCATTGAGATTTTTAGTGAACATCAGAAAAGTAATAACTCTGTCCTGTGAAGAGTGATTTTAGTAAATGGAAGAGAGCTCAACATCTAATGGAAACAAAGTAAACTTGAAGGATAAACCCTAGATATTCTGACGGAAGAATAATGGTGGACAAGCCACCTCTGCTACTTGTACCATAATAACATGAGTGAAGACAAACAGGACAATATGGACCACAAGCATATGTGTATTTATCCTACCAGAGATTTTACTCAATAGAAAGTCCACAGCTGTTTTCGTCAGAAAACTAAGCTGCATTTATTTAAGACAATTTACCAGACCAGGCAGACAATATTAGCCCATCTGGAAAGTCATTTTATGTATTGACAGCTGATAATTGCAGACACCCATAACAAGAAAATGCTGTACACTTGTCTTTGTATCTTGGTTACCACTCTGCAGATAAATTCATAGTCCCAAACTGTTCAACAACAGGAAATGCATTTTTAGCACTGCAATACATTACTGTCTATATATGCTTTGGGTTTTTTTCACTTATCAGTTCTGTTGATAAGTTATGATTTGTCTTACAATTGATAAACATGTGTGGGAAAATTTTTGAGAGTAACTTATGAATTTTGGATGCCTCAAGTTTTGAAAGGCACTGATTTTATGTCAGTGATATTCAGAGATTTTTTTTTTTTGAGGTTCTGGCATTTATATGCTGTATAGTAGACCTTTCCCTCTTCTACAAAAAAATGCGAAATTGAAAATCTGTGTAGTATTTATTCTATATTAGTTTTGCATTTGGAAGTGAAAAATGAAAGGACTTGCTGAGCTAAATCACTGAGGATGTGTGTGGGAGGATGGTTACCAGAGCACGTGGCACAGTCCCTTGTCAAACCCAATCCTCTTGCATTTTTACCTGCTGTGGATTTCTTCATTTCCAGGGAAGTCATTATTTATCTTTCTAGCTCAGGCTTTTGGGCTGTGTTTTGAAGAGTGGAAGAAAAAGCTTATAGTAATTTACATCAGAAATTACATATCACACTAGTAGGCTATTAGAAATAAGATGTACTGTGGTTAGTATTCCATGTAATTCAGTGCCCTTTTTTAGTAATTTCTCATATGAAATTATTTGCTGAAGTACCAGAGATTCAGTATGTATCTGTCTGGCATGAATGTGTCCCATTCACAAATCAATTCCAAGCAATACTTTTATGTTAGAAACCAGTAAGGCAGTGCATAGCAGGAAGTTCTTTGTGTAGACTATCGTAATGTTTGTTTTACTACTCTGCTAAAGTCTGATGGCCAAACTCAGGCCTAATGTGAGTCAATGAAGTTTAAAAAAATATTAAAATTTCATTCTTCTTTTTGAGGTTTGTTTGAATAAAATCAAGAAAAAAATTAATTTAAAAAACAATTGCCTTAAATGTTTTTAAGCTTCTAGATATTACTCTACAACAGATTTTAGGTTTCAGTCTTTTCAAAAGAGATGAATAATCTCTTTTGTCTTCCAGATGTTGAACATTGCAATCGCTCCTTTTGCCACTGGGTAGTACGCAGTCACTGAGGGATATTTGCCTGGCATTTCTCTGCCTAGGCTGCAGCTTTAAAAATAACTGTTCATAACTTCTCATCTCTTGACTGCTTTATAAATACTTTAAGGTTCCCAGCTGCACTGTGTTTTTACAAACATCTTAAAATTATGAGCTTACTGGCATGCAGCTGGGTGAATGCAGTTATAAATGGTTTATACTCAAGGAAAATTTCTGAATAGCATTGGAATTCTTTACTTGTTGAAGTAAGCTAATGTTAGGAAAGTCAGGTCTGCAGATTTTTTTTTTTCCCCACCATTGCCACCACATTTTTCCTTTCATAGCCGGTGATCTGACATCTGTGAAACTATCTTGTGTCATCATCTCTGAGTTGTAAAGAGCCGCCATCTAAAATGCATATATCTGCAGTGGATTTGTAGCAAGAGGTGATGAAGGAACAAGAAAATGATAGCTGTGGGCTTATTTATAGCAGAGTACTTTCCAATTTTTGTTCATTGAATCTTTTAGGATGGCTGCCTCAGGCAGTATGCCATAATAAACCATTTCACTCCTTTCTGGACGGCCTAGTGAAGTTTTCAGTGATAACACCCTAAATGGGGAGTACAGAATCTTGCTTCTAGAAGGTCTGTGTACACTAAGATCATGGTTTCTTGCGCAGCTAGAAAAGTGAAAAAGGATGGATGTCTTGAAAGCAGCTGTGTGTTATCCTTGCATAGCTGAAATCAATAGCAATCACATGTATCACTCCCTTGGAGTTGCCCGCTGGCATGTTTCTACAGCAGAGAATATTTAGAATCTTAATATTTCACAGATTTCTTCATTTTTGCAGATTTAAGATCCCTGATAATTTAGTGCTTAGTTTGAATATCAAATTACAATTATTTAAATACATCTATGTCATAAAATACGGTGTGTAATTTTTGAACTTTATTGTCTACCTGACTTGCTTTTTGTTAATTTTAATGATCAACTCCTTGGGGCAGAAGGGTTGTTCTAAGGTTTCACAGTACTGAGTGCAATGATAGAGATTAAGTATGTGGAACTGTGATGAACTGCATCCTCTCTGGCATGAAGTCAAGAGCGTTCAGTTTCTGGTTTAACAATTCATGAACTAGCTTTTGTTTTGACTGATGATGTATTCTTTCTTTTCAGACATCTGGGAGATTCAAGATATCTGCTAGCAAACTATGCTTCCCTGTCTCCCTCAAATGGTGTTCCTTTACCTAATGTTCATCTCTGGGTTTAACACTACTTCATAACTCTTGCTGTTGATAATATAACATCTGCAGAATTACAGAAATGAATTGTAGGCAACATAGATTTGAAAAACCTTCTTCTAGCCGCCAGTCAGTCATCTGCTGTAGGCAGAATTTCATTTAGTTTTTACTATATTTTGCTTATTTTCCTACAGAAACTTACACATCACATTGCTTTTGCTAATAGATATCCAGTCTTTTGACAAGCAGTCATTTTTCTCTTCTGGCTTTATCACCAGGCCTGTCTCTCTTATTCATATGGCACCGATTGACTAAAGAATGCAAATAGGCAGGTCTCATAACCCATAATTTATGCTTATTTTCATTTTTTATTTCATTTCCTTCAGTTAAGGAAAACAATTTTTTTTTCTTTACTGCTAGTTGAAGGACTGAGGTAGATCTTATCTTTATAGGACACTTTCAAACATAGCCCAGCCTATTAGGTTTTACCCTGTGTAGACATTGCTCCAACATCCTATCTTCCCTTCCAAAACTCTTACTGGTGAGGCAAACTGTGCTAGGACCAAGATCAAGCATAGAGCAAAATATATTCATACATATTTAGCATTTGATTTTAGTTTTCAGGTTAAAAAAATCTTTATGTTTATTCATTAAAGAAATATTTCAAGTTGCTCTGTGTGTATATCAATAATTTATAATTAAATGTAGAGATTTATTGATGCATTCATAAATTTATAGGCCCACTAATAGATAGAGTGATTTTTTATTAGTAGTTTAATGACAAAGAGTATCATTTATTATATTGATAAGATTACTTTATTAGAGTAAACAGGAAAGCGTAATGGTTCATGCTTGCAGCATAATAATGCTTAAAACTAATATGATTGCCTTAGGCCTGCCATCAGTCTTATTACAGATGACAAGCATTATAAAGTAAATAATCAAAATTTTTACTACTCTTGGCACAGGTATTTGGAAAATACATTCAGTATTCTGACTTTTTCCTCACTTTCCATGGTGTTTTCTCTATAAACATTCTGCCAAATGTAGAGAAAATTCCACTCACCACTTGTTTGATTCTCCTCCTGTGCTAGGATCTGTTCCACACCTGTACATTTTTTGTTTATGCTGTGCGCTTATTGGTTTGAGACAATTTATTAGCTGTGATTGTTCAGAGACATTTTATACCAACAGCTTTTTCTTGATGTGGGACTTTGGTCTTCCATAGCTGTGGGCACATGGCAAAAAATAACTTTGTGTGGCAAGCCTTTTTGGTGACCAACAGAGCTGCTGAGCAGAGGCTTTCATAAGCTTGGGTGGTGGCCACCAACCCTTTTCTCAAAGTGTCTGAATTATGCTCTGAAAACCAAGTTTTAAATACAGATGAAGTTTGTGTTTTCTGCTGTTGTATAAACTAGCTGTGTGTTGCTGCACACGATTTAATGTCTGTTGATTTGTTATTTTCTTAGCCTATAAAAAGTTGGCAATACGTTCTGTGTTCCTTTGAGAGCTGTGAATCCAAATTAATTTATTATGACATGCTTTGGAATCCTTAAATGTGGCAAAACTGCTATTGATTGATGAAACAATCCTTTTGCTAAAATATTGGGGAAAATAGTGGGCTTGGGTGTATCTTGTCAGATTCAGTGTACATTCATACCAATGTATGAAAATCCACTAAAACCCGTTTACTAGCATTTGTGTTTGTAGATTTTTTAACTTATCAGTTAAGATCTGTTAGGCATGAAAATTCTTATTTTCAGTATTACTATTCTGATTTATCTTGTGTGTCAGTTAAACTAAAGGTGTAATTTATTCTTTCACAATAGTAAAATGTACAGGTGACTAAAAATTCAGTAATTCAACTTTTTCAAAGGAAAGAATAGCAAATTTATCTTAAGAATGGAGCCATAGATAATAGCTTCAGTATGATCTGGGAAAAGGTTGGGTATATATGAAGTAATTCACATACTTTTTCAGTGCAGAGAAACTAAAGTTAAAATTTTGGTTCAAGATTCTTGAGGTTTTTAGTGGCATATATGATCAAATTGATAAATAAATATGATATTGAATCTTGGATTGAATCTGTGTTTTATCACTCTAAGATTCATAACCAGCTTCATTAGTAAATAGGCCATTTTGAGGGAATATAAGATATCTAATACAGTTACCAGAAACACAGCTGAATCCTTTGTCATAGACCTTATACTTTGAGTGAATAGACTAAATGATCTTTTAATGCATATTTATATTCCAGGAGGCAGAGAACAGAACTCATGTCATTTCAGGTATTTGCCACTGAGAACTATCTTAGACACCATGTACTCATGCAACCTGTTTTTGAAAGAAAAGAATTAATGTAGAAACCCAGGAGATAGAAAAGGTTCATTTTCCCTAAGCAATACAAAGTTAGTGATCTTGAATTCCTCTTCCAGAAGACACTCTAATATTGTTAAACTCATCAGTGGGAATTTTTGGATCTTCCACAATAATAGGGTAGTGAAGCACTTTCTTGAATATCTTTATTTCCCCAGTCTTTCCCATTGTTGTAGCATTATCCATGAAATGCCGTATCAACAAATTTTTATATTTGGGTAAAAAACCATCAAGGCGTAAAATAATACAGCAATCCTTTACATTTTGAAGAGGAAAGAGGTAAAAGAAAATTTACTGCAAAAGCTCTCTTTGTAACCTCAGAAGTTCAGTATATCAGAGTGGAGGCATTTAAATAACAGGAAAAATAAATCTCTTATAGTATTACCCAAGAAAAAATAGATAATTGCAATACCTTTAATATTTGAAATTCTTCTCTGAATGCCTGAGATGTAGAAAATTAGATAAAATACTAGGGTTATCTCTTTGTTGTTGTAATTGTAATATCATTAGAAGCAGGACTATGTTCTCCCATATTGGAAGGAAGGATGATGAATCACAAGAAAATGGGAGTCCCTAGGAGCCAAAATTCTATGTAGTTCCTGCATTAAAGCATTAAATTGTTTGCAAAGCTTGTGTCATGCTTCCTCTTACTTGCCAAGTCATATAATCAGCTTTTGGGGTGGATAGAAGCCTGGCCCATCTTTCATCCTATTCCTTCCTGTTCTTTCTCTAGAAGCTACTGATCAGGAGGTCACTGGCAACAGCTTTGTTGCCTTTATGTTCTTTCCAGTTCTACTAGGTACAAAGATTTTTAGCTGGTTGGTTGGGGGTTCTTGTGTTGTTGTGGTGTTTGTTTTTTGGGGTTTTTTTAAGGCTTCAATTTACATGATATTTCTTAAATTTTCCTAATGTTGTGTGCAGCTGCATCTTAAAGAGCTTTAAAGACTGGTAATGCTGGAGAGCAATAATCTATTTAAAATTGTAAAGCAGGCAGTGATAAGTTTCTTTACTCTGTTGTAATGCTAATGGAGGTTGGGAAGTGTGCTTGAAAGGGAAAGATGCAGAAGAGCAGAGCCTTCAGAACTGCTTGGCACTTTGGAACCCATAAGCACACGGAAGGACCCATGAGAGCATTTGATCTGGATGCCTGTTTTGCAAGTTGCCTGTGATAAAACCTCCCATTGTATTTAAACAGAGACTACTTTCAACTGGTCAACTGCTGCCTCCAAAAAGGAGGTTACATAAAGCTAGCTAGCATTCTGGAACAGCATTGTAACTTAAATGAATACTCTTTGGAGCAGAACATTAGCTGGGGTAGAGACAGCATTTGGTCTGCTGTGACTTTTGGACCTAATGCCAAAATTGTTCTGACATTCCACTGTTAAAGGATATCCTGTGTCCTATGAAGCTTAGCTTATCCAAAATCAGGTTAAGGAGGCTACATTTTGTCCTTGATTTCTGGTTTTATTCTGTTCACTGCGCATCCTGACTTAGTGAAAGATGTCCCTGCTCATGACAGACTGCCTGAACTAGATGATTAGTAAAGGTCCCTTCTCACTCAAATAATGTTGAGATTCAGCTAAGATACAGCAAAAATCTTGATCACAAGGCAATGTAGTCATGAATACAAAAATTAGCAGATATTGTGAATAATATTGAGAAATTTAAATACATCATAAACATGCATGGTATTATATACATTTTTGGAAAAATTAAATCCTTTTTTATTATAAAGATACTTTTAAATATAGAAGGTGGTGTCTTTAAAGAGCTTTTCTGAAAATGATCCTATGAAATTCAGTATGCCTATGTAATTTAATAAATCAAAAGTCAAATTAGTAATAATAAAATAAAGCAGTCATTTGAATCTGAAAATGTTCTGCTACAATTTCCACTAGAGCAGGTGATCAATAACATAGTGGAATGGAAAAAACTTGAATTGATTCCACCATCCTTCTTGTGCATATGCTTACATTTGTCTAATAATATTTTAAATGCCTTTCATTCACATTGAAAAGCAAAACATGTTGCCCTTTCTGATACGGGTGGAAGAATCAAGAAAGATTACTGTGGACAGCTGAAACAAACAACCCTATGAAACAAATCATTGCTAACTTTTACAGAGGTGTTTCCTTCCTTTGAAGGTGGATGGGGGGAGGGGTTTGTGGGGGAGTTTGGGGCAAGGGTTAAATGAAGCACTCACTCACTCTGAATGAAAGTAGCCTCAGTGCCCTTGTGTCCTTATGAAAAGGAACATAAGACCTGGGAGCTCATCGACATTATCGCAGGGACATTCTAGACTTCTGAAAAGAAAATGAAACAGCTGAGATATATTGGAATCCTTAATGCAAGAGGGAAATGTCAAATGTTTATATAAGTGTTCTTCCTCACTAAAACCTTTAAAACACAAGCACTATTTGTCAGCAAATTTTGTCAACAACTGGAGCTCAAAGGAGCAAAGATATTGCTAGCATATTAATTTTGTTTTGAGTGATGCTAGACACTGCACTGGGAAACCCCCCCTGTTTTAACTGGGGAAGATTCCCTTTTCCATGTTTGTAGGATGATTAATAGTACATAAACTGTATAAAATGCCCAGCATTAAAAAAAAGTCCTGTTCCAATTATATTTATTACAATGCTCAATAGTTGCAGCTTAGCATCTACAGGTTGTAATCTAAACCAGTCATAAGTTTGGCTTAAACACCTAAGTATTTTAAACTGATACATTTTCTTTTTTTCAGCTTCCCTTTTAGTGCTAGAGCCTTAAGGCTTCTTTTCCTTAGATTTATTTCCCTACACTCAGAGATTGAGGTCCTTTAAAAAAACAAATTTTCTCACTTGATATAACTATATGACCTTGGTATTTCTTAAAAAAAATATAAACAAATTAACAATAAATCATTAAATAATTCAAGATTTTTTTGATTAAAGTCACAGGATTTGACAATACTGATTTCCAGTTAAATCAATGGGCATTAAATTAATCCTTCTTTATATGACATTACAAAAAACCACTAATATGCTGTTCAAAATTTAATTCATGGAAAACTAGGTTTGAAAGGGGACCTCAGGGATCATCTAGTCCAATCTTTTTGGCAAAAACACTATCTAGACAAGATGGCACGTCACCCTGTCCAGCTGAATCTTATGGGTCTGATGTTGGCGAACTTGTCACTTCCCTGAGGAAATTACTCCAATGCCTGATTGTTCTCGTTGTGAAAATACATTCTAATCAGAATCTCCCAGGAATAACTTGTGCCCATTACCCCTCGTACAGAGGGCAGTTGCATCTTCTTTGTAGCCACTCTTGAAATACTGGAATATGGTGATAAGTCTCTAAGTCTTCTTTTTTCAAGTCTGAACACAACCAGTTCTCTCAGCCTTCCCTCAAATGGCAGAATCATAGTCCTTTGATACTTCATGTTCCTCCTCTGGACCCT
Source organism: Phainopepla nitens (assembly GCA_013400175.1). NCBI lineage: Eukaryota > Metazoa > Chordata > Aves > Passeriformes > Bombycillidae > Phainopepla > Phainopepla nitens. The sequence goes on along the minus strand of VXBQ01017775.1, from coordinate 186,823 downwards.
CTCCAGCCTTTCTGCATCTTTTTTGTAATTCTGACTTCTGGTCTACAAAATTATGTCTTTTCTTCATGGTATTCTTAGCTTTTTACTCCCTAAATACAGTTGATTCTCTTTTATATTTTACTGCATGCATTTTTAGGTGTCAGATTTTCTTGTTGGACTCTGCTGAGCTCTTGTACCTCCACCAAAGAAGCACTGTGCAAGAGTGTTCTAGTCATAGAATCATAGAATAGTTTGGGTTGGAAGGGAAATATCTGGGTAAAAAAAATCAAATTTTTTTGCCCTAAGTCTCTAAATTGTTGCCTGTATCTGCTAAACTGGTCTTATAAGAGCAAAAAGTCACACAAATGACCTGAAATTTTAGTGCACATTGTAGCCTGTTCTGAGAACCAGCATATATCATTGCAGTCTTGATGATGCTCTCATCTGGCTTTCCTCTGCCAGCCTGGACCATCCACCAGCTGGGAAGTTGCTGCCAGAAGGTAGCACTGTTCCAGGGTCCCCGTGGTGTCATGCTTCTGGTGAGTGCTAGGTAGGTGCCAGTTAGGTCATCTGGAGATGTCTTGGTGACACGTGAATTCTAAGAGGGAGAGATATTGAGCTGCTTTTTGGCCTCTTCCTAGTGTCAAAGGAACAAAATACAGTCCGGAAAGTCCAGAGCCTGGCCTGCTATTTAATTAACTTACCCTTCCGTCGTATAAGTATTTGTCAAACTGTTGTCAGATCTTCATGTCTGGAATACTTTCATGTGGAGGACCTTTGCATTTGAGTAAGGTTCTCTGATGAAAATTGCTATATCAGGAAAACCAGTAAGAATACTGTTTCTAAATGCCACTTGATATGTGGCACTTCATTACTTTCAGTTACCTTTCCTTTTTCATTGAATGAATGCCATTGCCTTTGCAAATGCTGTTCCCTGAAACAGAGAAAAGATTTTCGGTTTCAAAATCAGACTATTGCTATTCATAGAAACAAATTTTCAGCCAATAAATACTATAGAAGCCTGGATTGAAAGGTCACTGCTGTGATAGCCAGAGACAGAGTCTGTTTTATTAATGGAAGTAAGTATTATGTGTCTTTGTTGCATAATGTGTTTTGCTGGAAGGTGAAGCTGTACAGCAGTGAGCTTTCTCTAGAGGCCTATTCTCTTGGCTTTATGTCGAAGACAGGCTTCAGCAGTAAATGGCTTTAAGCTTGTCAAAGAAAGGTTATTAAAAATGTTCCTGCCTTTCAGTTTCCATGCTCAATAGGCACAAAAAATTCAATACTGTAGGGATTTTTTTTTCTATTTAGTCATGTCATTTGGCATTTTGCCTATAGCTAAAAATGAGATACCATCTGGTTTAAGCTCACTAATGATTCTGCATTGTTACCTGAACTGGTTCACTAGTTTATTGTTAATATTTGAGAAATAAACTTGCCTTCTGCTAATTGCACTTTGGTTACTATGTTTTCTTGAGATTTTAAATCTCAGTGATTTCTTGAGGTGATGATATGAAATCACAGTTCTTCTGTACTCACAGATTTCTGTACTAGTGCTCTGGGTAATGTTGTTTTCTGCTGCCTTTACACAGTTCTTTATCACAATATATGCTTATAATGTAGTGGGACCTCATCTGCCTTAGGGCTTTTAGAAATTCACTGACTTCTAGTGTGAGGCGAGTGGCAGGAAGTTAAGGTGCAACTGCTGAGGATGGAGTCGCTGCTTTGCTGAGTGCAGGCATTGGGTGAAATAAAAGGTGAGGGATTATTTGGAGCTCCCTACAATGATAGTCATTGGCACAGGAGCTGTTATAGGCACAGTTGAATCTGTCAGGGCATGCATACTTTGGCTAAAGGTGACACCAGGCTTCCACAGACCTGGGCATAATGCCTGCATGAAGAGATTATCCAGAATAATGATGTCTCCATGATGGTCTGTACTCATGCAGCTTATCTGGAAGCTGTTTCTACACTTATAGCTGTTTTCTGATGACTTCTGTGACCCTTGTTGACTAGCAAAAATGTTGCACTCATTGTAGAAATCTCTTCGATATGAATCAGTGGGCAGTGGAGCTTTGTTCCACTTCACAGTCGATACTTACTAGCAGGGAGAAGTGGCTCTCTGTGACAGTCAGCAGCCTCTGGTCCCGGAGATGATGTGTGCTTGTTCCCAGATCCCGACCACCACCAAACTGATCTTCAGGATTGAGGGATATCATAACATTTCTTGAAAAACTTTACTGTTTCCTGATCATTCAGAATAGTGAAGTCCAGCATAACTGAATACTAATGTAAGCTCATGAGCCTTCCTTTTTCTGGTGATACCCACTGTAATCCAGACACCTAGCACATTTTGTCCTGCTGGAGTGTGGAAAAAAGTTATTTTTCCCAACCTTCTAGCCTGAATCTAAGGTGATTTCAAAAAGAGGTATTAGAAAGCACTAAGAGACTGTTTTTTGTGACTGACAGATCTAGGAGGAGCATTTTTATTGAAAAGAATGAGCAAGGGATTTTTTTGGTATTATCAGAGCTGAGATGTGTGCCTCTATTCACAAGATTAATTCAAGTCCTTTGAAGACTGTCTAGGACTTTCAGAAAAATCATTTATGTGATCCGACCACCCACGCCTTGAAAAGCAATTGTTTCTCTAGAAGTGCCACTGATAATGCAAACAGAGATGCTTCTCTCATGATGAAAACTGATTTTGTGAGGTTCCTGCCCCAGCTGCTTCAGATTTTATGAGGCAAAAACCCCAATTGTTTTGCTATCTTATGTTCTAGCTACTGAGCAGTGCAGAAGAGTAATCTAAAGACAGTACTGTAACAATTTTGCCAAAATCTATTAGCTTAGGAAAGAAATCTTATCATTTTACAAGCAGCACCCTTCTCAGAAGGTAGTCTTTAAAGCCTTGAAACTGCTAAGATGTTTCAGTCTGAAACTTGTCTGTAGCATGCATTTATGCTACTTCTAGAATATTTTATTGTCTTGATGCTGTGATATAGGTGGTAATCGCTTCATGATGCTTTGATAAAATATGAATAATAGACCACTTTAGTGCAAAACAGGAACTTTTTTCAAATGCCTTGAGTTTAAAACATTTAAATTATATCTTTCAACATTTTAATTGCATTGTTTTTCATTCCAGTTTGCAGTAATGAAGTACATATGTATAAACTGGTAGGTATAATGGTGTCATTTACAAGGAAAATTTCTGTTTGTAGAGGGATCTTTACTGCTGTTGGCAAACATTTGCATATAAAACCATTTAGAATGGTATTAGAGCATACTCTGCATTTAGCTGTGGCAATTTTCAGTAGCTGCACTGCAAAAAACCGAGATGGGCTTTGATTGAGGGATGTTACATTTTGAATTTGAAAGGTTTTATTACTATTTCTCATAGTTAGTAGTTGTACTTTTGCCTGTTATTAAGGCCTTGCTTTTAGATATTTAATTTTTGAGAAGTCATAATTCAGGTCTATGTAAGTTTCAAAAAGAAATTTGGTGACATCTTGGATTCTGTTCACTTTATTTTTTCTGAACAAGTCCAAGCCATACCTATCACACAAGATCTCAGGTATAAATAACTTACAGTATCATCTTCCTAATGCACATTGTCTTTGGTTTCTTTAGTTTGCCTAATGACACTCACACTATTCATAGCTTAGGGCAGAAATGCTTTTACTTAGCCAAATGTAAGCAAAGGAAATTATGAATATATATTATTCTAGCTATCAAAATCAACTAATCTTATTATACCTGAATTCTGCTCTCTTTTTCTGTGATTATTATAGGAAATTCAATGACATAATGACTATTCACTAACACAAGAAATCTTAAGAGAATATAGCAGGATATGGGATTGGGATTTTGAATATGAATTTGCTGGGAACTTATTTTAGTAACATGATCATCATCATGTCATTGAAAATAAATGTCACTTCAGTGACTGATTGACTTAGATTTCAAAATATTTTTGTTTAGTATAAGAAAAGTCTCAACAGATATCCTTAATGATGAATTCCTTGTCTAAAATACATTTAGAAGATGCAGCTATTAGTTTTGCAAAAGATATATTCGTTTAAAATGGGGAATTTAATGAATAAATCACAAGGGGAATGAAGAACTTAGCAAACAAGCTTTACTTCAGTTGGTGGAAAGGTCTAATAACTTTTGAATGAAGTAGTTGAAAACATTTTCAGACTGGTAATGCTAAGTGTGCTGTATAGTTGAACAGGATCCAAAAGGATCTGTAAAGTTCTGTGAAAACAGGCTGTGGAAAACCAAAGTAGAGAAATTCAACAAACTTTGAAAACAGAAATAAAAAAATGCGATCTATTGAATAAAATTCCAATGATAAACAGAACATATGTTAATTAATGTAATTTCTAACAGACATGAATCAGAGAAAGCTGAGGTACAAATACTAGGGCAGAAATTGAGAAATTGTGATGGAGGAGAAGAATGAGGGCAAAGAGGAGAGTAGAACAAAAGGGGAGAGAAGATAGAAGAGTTCAGAGTATTCTCTGTAGGTTTTATATCTCTAAGTCTTAGATATCCATCCGGACAAAATGTTCTGGTGAAGGACTTCATGCTTACAGGACAAGGTTTAAACAGATTGCTACCCTCTCTGCATACCCCTGGGTCTTCCTTGAAGTTTCCCTTGCTGAAGCTGACAAGGGCTGCTTGGTGGGTGTATTAAAGGCACTAGAGGAGGAAAACACCAGTGCATATCGGTGAAGGTGCCAGAATCTGTAGATAAACCGGGAAAGCAACAAAATGAAGTCACAGTTTTCTTGGCTGAGAATGGGAAATCCCACCAGAGCTATGAGGAATATTTTGCATGGACGTATGGGAATTTGCTATGAATACCTCTCACTGTGATTCCTAAAGCCTTTCATAAACATGAAAGGGTTCTAAATGTAAAAGTCCAGATCTAAATGCAAAATTCCTAAGGAAGTATAGCTATGAGGATCTGAAGTTCTGGGCTAGCTGATTATAACTGCCCTTGAATCATGAAGTTTGGACCAGGAAACTTATTTTGGACATGGATGACCCTTTCTTTCTCACTCTAGTCCCAGTCCATGTTCCCTTATTTTGAAAATATTTGGAATTTTTTTTTTTTTCAAATCAAAGGAAATGTTAGTTCAAAATCAGTTCCTGCATTGCTCTTTGTAACTAACACTTGTCTTACATTTTTCATTAAAAAAATTATCTAAAGTTTTTTCAAATTGAAAAAAATGTTAACTGTTCCTGCTGGGCATATTCCCCAGGATGAACATTTAAAAAGAGTTCCTGCAAAAAATGAGTGGAATGAGAGAAGAGAGAGAAAGAAGCCTCAGTAATTCTGTGGCTTGGTTATGCACTTTGTTATTCCTTTTAAGTTTTGTACTTCTTGTTACTCTCTCTTTTAGCCTAGATATTTCTAGATTCTACAACTCTAACCAGAGTGGTAGGGGTCTTTTTGTAATTAAATTAATTGGATTGGATCCTAAATTATCTTTATGTGATTTTAATCTAATATATTTCTCTTGTCTTTAACTAAAACTGCTTCAGATTTGATGCAAAATTATTTTATAATCTTTCTAGTGTTTTGTTCCCTGTCCTGGGAGATGACAAAATAAATACAGGCAGAAGACCTCAAGAAGGCTCAGTTTATCTGATTGTTTTCCTGCCTGGTGCTGCCAGAAGGGAGCAGCCACTTCCTCCTGTTGCTATGTGGGTCAACTTCCCCAGTCTGAGGGACTCCTTATGCTGCAGCTAGCCAAGAACATTGTCACTCTCTTTTCCAGAGTATTAGCAGCCCCTCCTGGGTTATCTGTCCTGCACAAGTAGATTATGCTGTACAAACTTTGGAACTTTCCATTACAAACACCTGCAGAAGCAAATGAACCAGGTCTTCAATTTGCAACTTAGAACCCCAAAAGCAAAACATTTTGGGAATGAAAGAGCAACCACTTAAAAAACAGTAGTACAGCATTATGAAATGGAAAATAATGCAACCTGAAAAATTTCCAAGTGTAAAATGAAGCCATAGTTATTAAACCAGAAATCATGCAGGCTCCAGTACCTCAGCCAAACACAGCTTTTCCTAACATTATCATGTAATAGACATATTATAACTCATGTGATAAAATACCAAGTAATAGAGTGAATATTCATAGAATATACATTTATTAATTGTGAATTTTTTTCAGGGTGAAGATCATGTCTTTAAAAGCTTGTTTTAGTTCTTGTTACAAAAAAAGGGAACAATTGTTTTTTCTTCATTCTGTTTCAGTGTTCCAAGACAAGTGTAATCATCTGGGACTTTTTCTTAGGAATGTGGTTGCTCATTAAATGTTGGTATCTCTGCTTTTCCTGAGTTGTATTTTCACGTTTAATCAATATGTATACATCTGAATCTGTCACTAGGCCTGGCCCTCATACTCAAAGCCTATTTTAATAAAAAACATTCCTCTGCTTTAGCGGAGGAAAAAAAATGTTGTTTATTCATCAGTGTAGTAAATATAGTGACTTCTATTTCCTTTTAAATAAACACATAAGAGAGTTAAAATTGGAATCAGTGATTTTCAGATTTTCCTTCTCCTACCTCAAAGCCTTATAGAAGTCAAGCAAAGAGAATCTTTTTGTTAGTTTTCACTTGTGTCTACTGTCATGTCTGGATGGTGAGCCATTTTCCACACTGGAGAAATTCGAAGCATTTATTGAGTTTTTTTGGGGTAGGGCAGATATCCAAGGGCTGTTTGCACAGTTTACAATTTCTCTCCAGAGCTGTTCAATCATCAAGCAATGAAAAATGTCACTTGCATAGCAGAAGCAAGAGAACACTCAATCGTCCTGTGGGCATTCCCCAGCCTGAAATTATGTTAAAACCGATTACAGTAATAGACTTTGGGCTAACTGCTTTAACTTCTTTATTCTACTGAAGCTCAGAAGAGGGACAAATGTATTTAGATGTGTTTTGAAACAACTATTACCATGAACACAAATACTCTGTTGAATAAGAAGAGTTACCTTCTTCATTTTTTCATGTACAAATGCAAAGCCTCTTCCTTCTTTAAACTTTCCTGATACATTCTGTGAACTGATTGCTTTTCAATACCTTAGGGTGAAGTCATGCATTCCTTCTGAGCAGGACATATTCCCTTGTCCGAGTGGATGGCAGGTTATCATAGTGCTCTCAGAGCCTGCAATACAGCTTGGAAATGCATTTTCTAAAAGCAGCAAATTTTAGGTATAATTGATATATTCATTCTCTGTGAATAGAACACTTGTTGCTTGTCTCATACCACCACTAGTAGAGCACCAGCCCCTGACTTCCTCCCACCAGTCTGGATAGCTACCAACCTGCAGACAATATCCAGATGGCATGAAATATTTTTTTGGAATTGGTGTGTGAAGCAAGTTCAATGAACAACTTGTTCTGCTCCCCAGTTAAAAACCATATGGAAGATGGGGAAAAATAGGGTAGTGTAGGACAAAGAGAAAGTCCTAAATAACCACTGCTTCTTTTTCCTCTCTTTCTGCAGCAAAAGTCATTATAAGTTTCATGGTCAGGAATTACATGAATACCAGAAGAACCTTATAGTTAGAAGGATTTAAGTTACTGATAAACTTTTTTTAAATATTCAGGAGTCCTCTCAAAATGGTCATGAAACATTTTGTCGCTTCATACATTCTGAGAACTTGGGGCAGGCAAAAAATGGCAAACAATTGCAAACAACTGCAATTTCATAAAATAGCACAAGAGTGCAACTTTTATCTGACTGGCAAAACCAGCTTCACTGATGAAGATTTTTCCCTTTTCAAACTTGTATTTTGATGGAGGTATCAGGCCATGATGCTGTGAAGGAACACCATGCTGGCAAACTTATGCCTTTAATTATCTGGGCAAAGAAATTAAATTCCTTTGGTTGACCTGCTCCTCTGTCTTGTTTTTGAAAAATTCCTTTGGTTTCATGATTTGCATTCATGATTTTTAGCAGTACCTAAATTAACCTCTGCTGGGTAGGTGCAAGTCATTATTTTAAAACTAAAAGGATCTGAAACTCTGTGAAGATAATACCTATGTTTTAGTCCAAAGTTCTGACTGCACCTTGTATAGACCTCCAAAGTGTAATCTGGCTACTGATAACACTGCAGATACTGTGCCATGGGCTTTCATTACAGGACACAGACCTCAGGAACCAGGCAGGAGAAAATGGTATTATTCTCATTATCCGTATAAATAGCTGGTTCAAAGCTGGTCTACATACATCAACAGAAGTTCTGATCATGTTTTTGTACTACAAAGTAGACATAATATTTAGAAGCAATGAGCTAGAGGAGGAAATCTTTATAATTACTCATGGAAAATCAATTGCTATGACTTCTGTGCAAGCAGTAATTTTTAAATTTATTCTGTCCTTCAAGCAGGGAACCTTTATTTAGCTCTTGTCCTATATTCTGACTGATTTATTGTAATCTCTAGGTTTAGATGTTTCTGTGAGTTCTCAGAATTTTCACAGACTTCATGAAGTTTAGTCTTCCTGACTTACACGCTTAGTGCTAGGATATTTAAAGAGATCTGGAAGGTCAATTACTTTTTTTCTTATTGTAAGTAAGTAACAGAAAGAAACAAGTATGCTTTGAACAGTATCCAGAGTTCAGAGGTTAGCAAGTGAAACCAACATAAAGTCTATGTATTCAAGAAAAAGAGACAAGTCATGTAATGTCTCAGGTTGGGCAACACAGCTTGTTGTGTCCTAATGCAACTACTCTCCTGAGGAAATATATTAATACACATTCATCTAATATTTTCAAACACCAGCATCTATCTTGTGCCATATAGCAATTTCTAAACATGAGTTTATCTCAGAACCCTTTAGTAAAATATACTAGGCTGAAGTGGTTACCATAAATATACTTCCCACATAAAGAAGCACCTTTCCATACGTCCTCAGTATAAGATGTGTTCTTTCACTGAGAAGGATTCTTTATTGGATAAGCACTGAAGAGGAACTCAGGAAAGCTCAGATCTAATCCAACTTTGCCATTAGGCAGTGAAATTAATTTGATCAAGTCACTTCCTGCACCTCAGTTTCTGTGTGTCTGAATTATGAGTCTAGTGCAATCCATGGGAGCTAAGAAATTCTGTTCCATTTTCCTTGTAGGGGTAGAATGGCCCCTCTCCATCTTCTCAGAATATTTGAGAGTTCTTCGTAATAGCTCCACATTTAGCAATTAAAGATAAGTAAGTGAAAAACATTTTAATCGGTTAACAATGGCAGTCTTGCATATACAGTATTTTAGCGCAATTTTGTCACTACTTTTGAATTTTAAAGCTTCAGGATATCATAATGCCTAATGGTTTTGTTGTTTTATGAGCAGATATAGAATAACTAAGTTTTTGCTTTCTCTTTTTCTATCGTAAGTTTTTCAGTGGTTCAATTCATGAATGTTTGAGTAACTGTTGGTCAGTATGTGCTCATACTTTCTTTTCCTCTCCTACAGTCCTTTGGCTGGTATAATGTTTTTTATATCCATGTATATGTGTATGGTTGAATGCAAGTGTACATACATTTGTGCACATCTGTATATGCCTGTTACATCAACTATGTACTAGTCATAAAACCTTGAGAGTGAAAGCCCACAAACTCCAAGAGGAGGGAGTTCGGAGTATAAATCAGCACAACTTAGAAGCAAGTAGTACTTTGTCTGCTTTAGGATGAAGCCTGAAATCTGAAGTTTGTTGACTACAGGAGATCACTAATCGAGGCTTGTTTGTCTTTTATTGACACTTGCTTCACTTCTCCAGCATATGAGAACACTAAGAAAATACAGTATAGGACACTTTAATTTTCTGTATATCCAGAAAAAAAGAATATTATTCTGTCTTTTCCAGGATTTTAAATAGCAAATAAATAGCAAAGCTGTTGTACATCTCAATGTTCTGCCACTAGAGAGCACCAAAATGTTTGGTTGTAATAGACTGATTGCATTAACTTCCTTCACCTTAAAATAGTGGTTTTTTAATGTTGTACAAGTCTCTTCTAAAACATCTGCATGATTTTGGCCCATTTTTAATATCCATGCCTAATGAGAAAATATCTACTTCTAGGTATATCATATCAGAAACTATCATTTAGATGTTAGACTTGCAATAGTTAAAGCCCATTTCTTCCACAATTCTTCCCACAAAAGACAAATGAATTTCCTAATTCTGCCAACAGACATTTTGAGTACAAGTTTGTGGCACTCAATTTTATTGAGCCAGAGGAAAGTGGAAAACTTTTATTGAGCCAGAGGAAAGTCAAAGGATCCCAGAGAATGCCTTTGTCTAGTAGAAGATGTAGGAGAGACTGGATTGAGAATCCAATAAAAAATGTGTGACAATAATATGGAATGTGGTTGTTCTCCCAGTCCTGGATTGTGAAACTTTAGTGATACTGAATCTCTGAAGAAATAAACATATGAATTATTCTGGACTAGAATGGCCACGAGAGTGGCAAAAGAGAAACGTGTGGGTTCTGGTATCATAGCCAGTAACCATGATGGGTTCTTTGAAATATTAGGTTTTGATTATTGTGGAAATAAAGACCCAGGCTTATTAGTCTACCAAGAATACTGATTTCTGAAATTTAATTTCACCTTGGTGCTTTTACCTGTACAGTCAAATAAGTAAGCAATAATATTTCAGTACAATAATATCACAGGTCCAAGCAATAGAGAACTCTGCTTCTGGACAGCACAGCATTACGTGTTTTAAACATAAAGCTACCTTTCTTTCTAATTGCAAATATATCAGTAAGAACACCGCTTATTCTTTTTTTCCCGAAAAAAAGTCCCAACTCTGTAAACACAGATCAGTCCTGTGCTAAAAATGCTCATTTTAGTATTACAGGACCTAATTTATCTGGAAAAGACATACTGAGACTTTAGTAAAATCAAGTTGCCTAAATGCCTAAAGATCCAATGTAATTAGTGGTGGTTGCACACACATCCAATAGATGATCCTATTGGACTTTAGAAGTACCAAGCCTTGCCATTGAGGAAATAGATATATTTCTTAAAGCTCATAAAGAGAAGAACAAAAAAATTCAACAATAATCACCAACTTGTTGTACAAATCATGATGATCTGCAAGACTTAGTATTAGTTTCAATAGGTTTGATTCAACCAAGTCCTCAGTCCAGAAAATAAAGAACAAAATATGTTACAACATCTGAACATAAATAATACAGTCAAATACATCTGCTTTAGCTAATCCCTTAACTATAATATTTTGTAAGTATCTTCTTAGGTCTCATTCAACAGCCAGAGACTTGTGTGATGAATGTGGGCCAATTGCCTCATCCAGAACCATCCACAGTTTAGAAAAAGCTTAAATTCTCACATGCCAGTTATTTATTAGAAGGAAAGAACAGTTTTGACTATTCTTCTGGTGATATCAAGGAAGAAAATCAGAGAATCTTTTAAGTTGGAGAAGAGCTTTCAGATCATCAAATCCAACACTTAACTGAGAACTGACAAGTCCACTGCTAAGCCACATCCCTAAGGCCAATCTTTTAAATCACTCCAGGGATTCCACCACTGCCCTGAGCTACCTGTTTCAATGTTTGACAACTCTCTGAGTGAAAAAATTCTTCCTAATATCCAATCTAAGCCTCCTCTCTTGAAACTTGAGGCCATTTCTTCTTGTCATGTTATTTGCTACCTGGGAGAAGAGGCCAATTTCCACCTTGCTACAATCTCCTTTCAGGGATTTGTGGAAAGAGAAGGTCCCCCACAAGCCTCCTTTTCTCCAGGCTGGGCTCCCCAGCTCCCTCAGCTGCTCCTCATCAGACTTGTGGTTCAGAACTTTTACCAGTTTGATTGCCTTTCTTTAGACACTCAAAGTTTTCCAAGGTGACTAAATGATTTTTTTTCAGAATTACATTTTAATAGTACTGCTAAAAATGAAATAAATATTTCTATGTGATCAGAATGTGTTGTTTTTTTTTTCAAAATCTGTTACCTCAAGGAATTCTCTAGATACACTTTCTGGTTCTTGTTTTTATACCATTGATTTACTGCATGTGTTTACATTGGAATAGAGATTTAAAGGATCATTTTCATTTATGTTTTAAAACACATTTTACAACTGCTTCTCCCCAAATCATATTTTTCTTGACTGTGTTTAACTCACATTGCACCTATGGCAATAAATTTCAAATAAAAGAAGAAAAAAAAAACGGTGAAGGCAACTCCATTGTAGTAATTAGATTACTCTGGAAATAAAGCGGTGGATCACTAAAATCTAATTTGGAAGTGATGAAGTGCATGTGATTGCCAAGTAATTATTCCTGCACAGTCGTTGTCCATGGGGAGAACAGAATTATTGGACACTACACAATGTTAATGATGTCATAGTTTGACAACCTCATGAACATGCAGAAACACTGGTCTTTCAAGGACATTTTGTGACAATTTGTATTCATCCGAAAGTCTGCATTAATATGTGCACCAAAATCAGTCAGTGTTAGCAGCTTTTGTTGCTGTTTATTTTTGCAGAATAAAACTTGAATGTGACCTTATGATCAGAATTTAACTTTATATGTTGACTCACTTGCAGAAGAAAAAGAAATGTTAAGAGAGACATAGAAAGAAAAATGATGTAGTTATGGAAGTAAGGAACATTTAAATTTTGTTTGTAATATTATCTGAAGTTTTTTCTAGGCAGTGAGAAATGTAGAGATTGCAACCATGGCTCCATGATTATTAAATGTGATTATATTGTAATACTGATGATATGTTCATTCTATTTCACACTTGTATTTCAGATCCAATTTTTACTAATCTAAAAGAATGAATCTTTCTTCAGCATGAGTCACAGTACCTCATTGTTGACTATGAGAAGAAATGCCAAAGTAAAGAGAAAAAAATGAAAGCAGAGATGCACTTACCCTATATCAAGGGTCTTGATTTATAAAGTATGTAAAAGGATCAGAAATTCAAATTTTATCTTAATTTAAAAAATCCTAAGTTGTTTTACGTAGTTTTTGTTTGCGAGCCCTGTTCATACATATTGCAGAAGTTCTACTGAGTATTCAGAGCTTCCAGGCAAAGTCCTGCCACATGGTTAGGGTGAAGCGGAATGCATGTTTAAGGTTAAGAACCAAACATGCTCTATTCTGAGAACATTGCATTATTGATGCTGCTTGAGAAAGAATTAATTTTTGCTACATTCTTCTTATTTGGAGGCAATAGCACTGTAACTGTCCCCAGTATCTGTCTGCAATGATACCGTAACACAGATGGTGAGGAAGTATCCTACCAGAATTTGCCCACGTTCTAGTAACTTGATTCACAGAATCACAGAAAAGCTAAGTTTGTAAGGGACCTCTGGAGGCTATATGGTCCACTCTCACTTGTCAAGTAGGGTCTTCTAGAGCAAACTGTCCAGGAATTTGTCCAGATGGCATTCGAATATCTCCAGGGTGAGAGACCTCCATGACTACTCCAGCCAACCTGTTCCAGTGTTCAGTTTTTCCACCCCGACTGGTAGATACAATGGTGCTCGTTTTAGGTGTCCATAGGGATAAAATGCCAAGTTATCCAGTATCTACTTCAAATGAATGCAAAAATGTATCTAGAAATTGTAAAAATGAATGAACAAAGGAAAACATTATTGCTACCACCACCACCAAAACTGATGTCCAAGTCCACATTTTCTCATTCTACTTTATCAATCTTAGATCACAAATAGTACCTGGTTGAGGTGAACCCTACTTCTGCAAATACTAATCAGTGTTGTAAACCAGGTTTCCAAATGGAAAAGTTAAAAGATATATTCTTCTAATAGTCTTTGTTCTAAGTCATTATAAACTGATGGTTGCTCTGCTTTTACTTTAGAAGAGTTAGAAATTATGCTGGTGGGGTGTTATGAACTGGTTATGAAGGTAGAGTAGCCTTTGTATGTTCCAATTGGATTTGAGGCTCCTCTGTGTGGGACTTGACTCACTGATGAGATTAGACAACTTTGTGGAACTGCTTTATGCCCATCTCCACTTATTCATCAGTGATTTAAAATACTCAGCAGGTAGATTATAAATATTATAAGGGGTTGTCTTGAAAAAAAACCTCTGATGAATTAATAAAGACTTCCTGGACTTCATTACAAATAAAAAATATTGACCCTAAAAGTAGCATCCTATGACTTGCACCCATTTAATTGTTTTATCAGTGGGCAAAATTCACCTCTAAAAGCTTTTCTGGTACTGTCCCATTAAACATTCCTGTATTTTTGTTTTCCAAATCAGTGACTTTTTTGTAGAAGTTTCTACCTCATTTTTTACTCTAAGTGGCAAATTCATGGACCCTGATGCTCATGTGTAGTCTAATCTCATGGAAATGTTTTATCAGCAAATTCATTTGTCAGGGTTTTGCTCCAGGCAGAGGAGTCACCTCCACCCTTTTGGATGACAGTAAAATGCGATTCAAAAAGCATTTTCTGACTGTCTTGGCAAAATTAATCTGATTTAAAAGCCACAAAGCAAACTAGAGATTAGTGATAATAAGAGTAGGAATTCAGATTGAGCTTTACTAATCAAATTATAATTTGTAACTTTTCCTGATCCTACTTTGCTGAAGTAAGTGGGAGGAGAGAATCAAGGCTTAAAATTTCAATTTTCTAAGCAATATTTGAAGATGCAACTAGTTATGCAATTGTTTATGCATGCATTGTACAACTGAATTTCAACCAAGATCTGCTTAGAAAGTGAGATGTGGAGCAGTATTGAATCACTTATATTGCATTTGGGCCATACAGTAAGGTTTAAGTACTGTGGGATACTATGGTACACAACTCAGTAATGAGATAAATCACTGCACTGAAGCAGAATTTATAACTACAGGTCATAACTCTTACTGTGAAGTGTCGTGCTGCTTTCTAATATGTGATTTAAGAATAATCACAATAAGCTGAATGACAAGCAAGGGTAGAAGTTTTTCCTTTAGAATATAATGATATGTTGAAACAAGTGATAGTGGAAACAGGTGAATTACTTTTGGATTCTGAAGGAATTCTAAAAAAAACCCCACTGTTCTTCTTAGCTGTCTTGACCAAATAAGAGGCAGCATGTATATTCCATAATTTTCACATCTCAAGAAATTCATACAGAACTGTTATGTAGGGGAAATAATTTTCTTTCACTTTGTCTTCCCATGCTTTGCCTTCTCCTGAACACCTAATGTGTTGTGCTTTCAGTCTATGGCTGAGAGCAAAATGCTCCAGGCAGTTGCTGGACCCAAGAAAAATCTGGGGTAAATAATACTCCTGCTACCAAATTTTTGGAAGTTGTATGCAGCTGTCATAGGTTGGAACCACATCATCTCACCCTGTATAATACCAGTGAAGAAATGAGAACTTCTGAGGTGATCTGTTTCCAAATGGAGTGTACATACTCATATATAGAAGTGGAATGAATCAATTCTCCAAAACTAGGTGGTGTGAATGCTATTCAACAGACATGTCTCATCTAATTTCTCCCGTGGCTAGGAAAAAAGCCCGAACAGTCTTGTAAATTAAAACATTTTGACTTTGATGTGTGAATGGGTGGGACCAGATCCCTGTCATGCCTATCTACTGTCACTGAGAAAATAAGTTGGAAAGATAGCATGCTTTCCTGCTGGCATAACTGATTTGATGATTAAGTTAGGGAATAAAAAATGTGCAAGAAACAGAGAAATGTAACCTGAGCGTGTACCTAAGATTTGTTACCTAGTTGCTGGCATAAGTGAGAAAATGAAACCTTAGCCCTAAAAATGAGAATTTTAGACAAAGTTCTGCAAGAAGACATTCCTGTGAAATAGATTTTCTGCTTTTCACTTATGAGAGACATTGAGGAGGTTAAAAATATTTTTCAGTTACTATTGTCTCATTTATTTATAGAAGAAATATCTAACAAAGCAGCCTGAAAAGCCATTGTCCAAAATGAGGTACTGCAACATACTCCAACTGTCCTTTTCAGCTGAGAAAAGTAATTGGAAGTGTATTTTAATTTAAAATACTTGTAAAATAAATTATTTCAACCTATCCCTCTATATCTGATTTTAATCCTAAAAGCAAGATTTTTAACTGGCTTCAGTATGCTTTTTATCAGGCTAGGATTGTTAAGGTCAAGATTCTTACCATCTGAAGAACTTGTCAGAGATGCTACCTGCTCTTTTCCACCTGCTTCCCCTCTCTCCTGTAACGCCTTCAGGGAAGAATGGTTCTTTCCCTGCATCTTGTGAAGCCTGCACCATTTGCAGGAATTACTGAAACTAGTAAAAAGTAATCACTATTTTTAATTTCACATGACAAAGTCATATTCTCATGAATAAGTAAACTAAGAGAAAGACAGGATTATTAAAGTGTTTGGTATTAGCTTATTCTCTTTCCACTTACTATATAGAAGGGAACAATGGCCAGGACTATATATTTTGGGAAGTCTCAGCCTTGGTATGATAGAACTAGTCCCGCACAGTGTTAAGCCTGCCTCCCTCAACATAAACTCACAAGTGTAGAGTCCTACTTAGGGATCATGGCAGCCATGTAGTGATTGTAGTGTTTAATTCAGTCTACTTCGGAGCTGACTGAGATCCTTCCCTAGCCCAGGTACTTATGTATCCATTGATTAAATCTAGCCCAAAAGGTCTTACATATAGAAAAGAGAGATTCAGGAGTCACTAAATATTTCTGAATCATTTGTTGGCAAAGTTCTTTCCTAGTCTCAAAACTGTAAGAATAAGAACAACTTCAGTGCTTTAATTTCCCCTGCTCTGAAGAAATTCTGTTAACAGTGCTGGGGAGGAATCAACACCTTCCTTTGCTGTCTCTGGGGAGTCTAGCTGCTCCAGAACACATAAATTT
This sequence comes from Phainopepla nitens, assembly GCA_013400175.1. Lineage (NCBI taxonomy): Eukaryota > Metazoa > Chordata > Aves > Passeriformes > Bombycillidae > Phainopepla > Phainopepla nitens. The sequence continues at coordinate 169,971 of VXBQ01017775.1, read as the reverse complement.
TATGGTGGTGACACAAGAAATGCTACTATTTTGGACATCTGCAAATATTAATCAAATATGTATATTGTAAGAAAAGCATTGTTTACCAAATGGTTGATAAAAATACTTTGAGTCTGTTTTCTACCATCACCATATCAAAGCTACAAAGGACCACCAGTGCTTGCAAAGTGATTTAAATAGATTTCTTCTTTGTTTCTATAATATAAATGTATTATAATGATTTCTATAATATGAATGTATTTCTATAATATAAATGTATTTTAAACTGAGAACCTAGATTGAGTGTCCTAACACTGCAAATTTATTTGTGTTTTAGAGAATTACATTTACAGGCACATACTTATGAATTGTATTTTCTCAAGCCAGTTATGAGACTGTAATGGGTTAAATTAATCAGGCCGTATAAATGTGAGCTGAACATATGGTCAGGCCCTCTGAGAGTTTTAAAAAGCAAATGTCTGCTAAAACAAGTAAAGTCCAGCTTTTTGTGAGTATGTTGTCAGCATGAAAAGAGTCCTCCTATTTGCCACAATGAGAAAAAAAGGGGAACATCTGCAATTATTTCACTTCTCTAGTTGCCCACAATGAAATGGGAGGAAAATTAATGTTTAAGTAGGGACAAAAAGGCAGAGAGGTGGAAAATCCATTTGGGAAACTGGTGTGGAAAGTTGTGGGAGAGGAGAAATATTTAATGGCTGGACTTGTAATAGGAAAGAGAACAACTCTAAAATGCAGATCCTCAAACTGCTGCTGAACTTTTCATTTTTAAGCAAATTATTTTTGGTTTTACTGCTCATTACAACACCCCAGACTAATGCAATGAATTTGCAAAAAACCCCACTGTTTTAAAATTACGTCTGTCTCTAAGATCCTTATCAGTTTTTGGACTGCAATTTTTAGAACTGATCAAAGATATTTGAGTTTTTTGTGCTATTTGACAGTTAATAAAATAAATGCCTGAACTGTGACATCTCTATGATCTCTGAGTGAAAGATATTTTTTATCTCCTCTTTCTTTCCTTTTAAAGAACTACTTTCAAGCAAAAAACTACTAGTTTGGAAACTTCTTTAATTCAAAAGAATTTTTAACCTTAAAGTTTTGATTTTATTTTTAAAAACTACCTCCATTGTTCTGCAAATCTATTTGACAAAGAGCAAATATTTTTCTGGTATCCTTGAGACACTATTCTCATCTGACTTATGAATTGAAAATTAGTTTGAATTGATGGTGATTGAAGACCCAAGAAGTCATAGGTCTCCTAAACAATAGACAAGGAAGTCTATTTTTCCCTATTGGATTTTCATCTACAAGCAAAAATTACTACATTTTATCTCCAGGTTGTCAATCTGAATGGGGGCTGGAACAAAGAAGTCAAGGACATCATAGCCTGTTGAGAATGAAGCATCCTTTTAGGGTCCTTTCCTACATGTTCCCTATTCTCTCCAAGCAATGACTGAGACATCAGGACAGGAAAATGTTTTTATACAAGAACTATTTTTATATTATGCCTGATAAATAAAAGTTCATTGATTCTCATAATCAAATTAGTATCTTTGTAGGGTGAATCAGAGCTAAATGATGTAAACGAAAGCATTTTGCTGCTAATGCTTAATGATATTATTTCTTTTTCCTACCACAAGAATTTTACTGGAAGTATTGACTTTAACTCAGTGGCAAAGCTTATATATATATGAGTATGTCTTAAGATTTCTCTCTCTTTTCAAGGCTATTGAAAAAAATTAATTGATCTTTGAAATCTTTAATGTCCATGTTTAATCCTTTCACTGTGCCAAAAGGGTTTCTCTTAGGAGCCAGTGAAGCAAATTTATATTTTCCCATTAAAATTTTAAAAGCCTTTCCCCTGCAAAGTTACTGTATATGTATATATAATATTTATTTTTAATTTTTTATGGAGTAAATAGTGTGAAGCATGCATCAATTTTCAAATTCCATATATATCACTGGAACAAAATCTTATCTTATGATAAAGGAGTATAATTTATGTAGCATATGTAAGACTCTTCATTACCCGGATCCAGCTTTGAGCTGCATTAAGGCAGTAGGGACCTCAAAGGTAGAAGTGGCATATTACTGGTGGCACAGTAGAATGTATATTTTTACTGAAATTAGCAATGAGTTAGTGTTTTCAAATGAGCATTGATCTGTTCATGTCCATGGAAGTTACTAAGGTGACACAGCAGGGAGCATGAAATATCTTGAAAAATCACTTGTTGATAATTGTCACAGAAGGACAAACCTGCAGAGCAACCTCTTAAAAACCTAGAAACAATTGCAAACTAACCTGTTATACAGAAGGTGCAGAGGGATCATACAACTCACTGACTTGCAAATATAACAGTGATAAATTTGCACTCACTTTTATTCATATGCCACAACAACACCAATTGAAAATCTTTAAGGACAAACATGAAATTCTTCCTTTTGTAATAAATCTTCCTAAAATCAGGGCCTTGTTCTACATATTATCCTCTTAACTCTGGCAATATTTAGCCTTTCAAGCATAAAAACTGCATTATTTACAACGTAATTAACTAACTGTAAAAATATTAAAATTAATAGGATAGTAGTGACAAAGGAGTAAAAATTATTTCCACCCCTACCCTCCAAAAAGCATTCAGAGTATTAAATGACATATTCAGGTTGTCTTTTGAAAAAAGCTTTGTGGAGTAAACCCAATGGCTTATAATTTCTGTCTGCAAGCCACTGCATACAGTTACTACATATGTTAAAATGCATCTCACTTTCCACTAATGAGGTTTCAAAATCCACCCTGATTCGCTGCTGTTTACATAGGGAAATTAAAAAATTGATTGGTTACTTCCTTCCCTGGATTTCTGCACCTTGCCTGGCTGCTTGCCGTGACTAGGCAAACCTTTGGAGCAAGAAGCAGACTTTGTAGCAGCAGGGGCTGTGAGGAAGGAGGCTCTGGGATCAATTAAAATGCTAGGCTTTTCCATGCTGGTTTCCAGAGCATCTGTGCATGATTCCACATAAATTTAGGGAATTAAAGATCAGACAAAGGTAAACATTTCCATGCTTTGCTTAGCATTGCATTAAAATGAGGGTATGAAATACGACAAGACCATTCAGACTGAAGCTGTGTTTACAGTCTCAATTTTATTTATTTACATCAAATTCCTTTGTTATTGCAGTTATATTCTAACTATAGGCTGTTTGAGTCACTGTTTGGGTGCAGACTGTATTTGGAAGTTTAAATCAAACCACTCTAGCTATTGTGAAATAGCATGAGAAAAAAATACAAAAAAAACCTCTCTAAGTAACAAAAAAGCAAAAGAAAATATTTTTCTATTCATCATATACTCAGATAAATTCTGGTAATTCTGTATCTTGGCAGACAATTTCAATATTCAGTGTCCTGGCCGGCGCACTCCAACCACAACTGCCTTAGAAAAACCCTCCTTTGTTTAGAAGTAGTCAGCAATACCTTTGCAAATGAAGGGTATCTTCACCTCCTCATCTCAACAATAATGTATTCCTGCAGGCTTACAGTCTTTGTTTCACTGCTGCATGCACAGAGCTCAGACCCCTCTGGCACACAAGTACCAGAGATCAAGGTGGAGAAAGATGCACCACCTTTTGTTGCTGGATGTAGGTGGGGTACGGAAGCAGATGTCATGGGGAAATGATGGTATACTGGCACTCTGCTTGGAGAAAGCACTGTCAATATGAATAAGCAACTGAGACTGAGAGAAGACAACACAGAAACAGATTTAGAATTAACAAATAATGAAATGCTCTGTAGAAATTATGGACACAGCATTCCAGTGAAATCCAAAAGGGTTACATATGAAAGTAAAAAAAAAAACCAAAACAAAAATGTTTGCCTTGAAATAATATCTAGTGAAGACTGTGTCTGTGGGTTTCTTATGTTACTAGATTCTGATATTTATCTCAGAATAAAGTAATGCTTTAAATATTTTCAATATTCCTTTAAGTTATTCAACTCTATCAGTCACTTTTCTAGCCTTCTTCAAAATTTCAGCTGAAAGAGTTTTACCATCATTTTATAACCAGAGACTATAAACCATAAAGGTTCCTAACTGAATTTGACCTGCTGAAGTAAGTTTGGTGAGAATGTAGCAGTTTATGTTGCTCATAAATATGTACAACATGGTGCAAGTTTTATTATTCTATATAAGGAAATGTATTGTTCATTTTGTGTGATGGATTGAAAGGAGAGAGATGTATAAAGCCTAGGCACTGATTGCAGCAGCTGACAGTTTTCTGCTGTTAAGAACCCAGAAAAGAAATGTTGCAATGAGAGGAGGAAGAGCAATTTTTTCCAGATTGTGGTAGTTATTTTTGTACTGCTGCTGCCTTCTCAAGACTACATAGATCACATCTAACACCAGCAAACTTCTGCTGATTGAGAAAGGTGGTGTCTTTTTTTCTTAAGTACAGATTTATGGCCTTTTGGAATCTGCAATATTTCTTTACAGCAATTCTTTTTTTGTAATAGGGTTATATAAGTATTTTTTCCAGTGGTCCAGCTGTATGGAATTGACTGCCATTAATATGTTCAGCCCTATCATCTGGATTTCCAGCTGCAAATCTGCTTTACAACATTAAAGTATTTGTGTTTTGAGGCTATAGAAAATTAATACCTTTTGTTTTAGAGTCTTAAATGGATAATAGAAGAAGGTTTGTCAAAATACGTTACCTCAGCATCATTATAAGCTTACAATGTCCTTTTACCTTATTTTTTGTTCTTAATTATTAAGTGTTAATTTAAAACCTGCCAAGAACATAGAAAAAGAAATTGCCTAATCTTTCAGAGGAATACACATGGTTATTTTGCATGATATGGCACAGCAGTTATATTGGCGATGGTTTCACAGGATGAATGAAAATAGGCAAAATGATAGCGCTGTGTGATTGTATTACAAATGCAAACTTCAAAAATCTTGAATTGCCTCATCTGCCTTTCTTTGGGCTAAGTTACATGTACGTAAACCAGGAATCACCACAGAGAAAAAAATCTTTGGAATGGTTAATGGATCACTAAGTTCTACTTTTTTTCTTTCACTATTGTACCTGTGGCCTTTGCAGCTGACTTCCTCAGTAGCATTGGTCTTTCCCTTCCTTTTTGGAGAAGAAAAACAGTTTATTCTGCCTCTAGAGAGTGTTCAGAATCTCCTCTGGTTGGCGTATTTTCTGAGATGAAGGATAATATAATTTATTTCTTCCGTCTTTCCATTAATCTAAAGACTAGTTGATAAAATAGATTTTGTTCTACCCTCTTCTTCCAGGATAAAGTCTTGAGTCATATCAAAAGGCAGAGCTGGAAAAAAAGGGTACTGAATGTTCTGCAGCTTATTTAGAGCCAGTTCACCATCTGCTGCTCTATTGGGTTTTGGTAATAAAAACAATTTCCTAAGCCTAGTAGGCTCTTAAACATATCTGTTTTTAAAACCAGCACCATCATGTGTACTGAGTGAAGTATGCGGTTGCTGTAGAGCAGTTTTATAATACTTTAGTTGATTATGATTGAAACTGAATTTTTCCTCCAAATGCTGGATGAAAATTGTCTAGAGCAGCATCATTATCCATGTTAACAGTAATTAACACATTGAATTAGCACCTTGGACAATGCAGAGTGGGCACCTTCCTTTTTCTGCAAACACAACAGTTGTCTTAATGTTTTGTGTAATGAGCACTTCTGTTTTCAAAAAAGTACAAAGATATATTTCAAATATTTGTCTTCTACCCAGAAATTTGATATCTAAAGTAGACTTCTACGTCTTAAGAAGGCAAATTTTAAATCCAAATTGCAGAGTATGTATTTAATTATAGACTGAAAACCATTCATGATACTTTTATTGTTAGTATAATTGTTATAAATAAAAATATTTTTAATCACTTTTATAGGAACAGTCACAAGATTTGACATTCCTTTTGCACGAAGCACTCTCATAATCAGCGAACTCTGTGGATGTTGGGCAAGCACAATGATGATTCTGAGCTTGTGGTGTCTGCTGTTTTGCCATATGTGATTTGAAGAGGACATGGTCCCTGCTCTGGTCCTTCTGCTTCTCTACCTAGCTCTCCCTTTGTGAGATGAGGGGATATTGGAGTTGACAGCGTTTCTGCAGGACTGAAGCCAATGGGAGCAACAAAGAGCACATATGAAATATATACTCTTGTTTTGTTGGTGGTGGGCCATCCAGCTTGGAAAAGGACATTTTAATATAAGCTTAGAGCTCTTCTCAGGCATACAAATTACAAATGAAAATACTCTGAAAAAAAAATCTGACTTTTTTTTTCAAGGAGAGAGCATACTTGAAGACAGAAAAGGGGAAAGGATATCATGTAAGTCTGAAACAAATCTTTGACCACTACAAGTGGACCCTTCTGCTTTTGCACTGCTTCAGTCATGCCAGACACCTCTGCACCTCACCACAGGAGTGTTTCCCTGGCTAGAGATGATCCTCAGGTGGCACTGAACTTTCCTCAGCGCTACCAGAGAATCCAAGTTCTCCCAGCCCACCTTTCAAACTGTCGGTCATACTAACTGCCTTAACAATCTAGAGAAAAAACCCCCATACATTCCTGAATATTCAGAGAAGAAAGCATATGTTTGTTTCTCAAAGCACATTGCTCGGTTTAATACTGAAGTTCTCAATTAAAGCAGTGGTGTACCTGTCTAAAAGCCTTAGCAGCTCTTTGAAAATTTGCCTTTAATGTGAATAACCACCAAGTGTATTTAAGTGCAGACGAATATGTTTCTACTGCACAAGCAATTGTAAAAATAAAATGTCTTCCACCGCTGCCAGTGCATTACCCTGGAAGATTACTACAACACATGTGCTCACGAATGCAGCACAGTCTAAACTTGGCTTACTACAGCAAACCACAGTAACTCTTTCCAAGAAATGTTTCAATGGTATGGGCCTTAAAGGTTATTCATACTCTTAGCAGATGACCCAAATAACAGAATGCCATGAACACACCAGGTCTCTGCTTCTGGGCAGCCATGGTTCTAATTTCCATGTTGCCTCTGTACACCTCCCAACATGACATCTCTTCCTGCCATGTGTGGGTGCTCTGGGCAGTGCCTGCACAACCGTACCCCCCAGTTCCATGTTTTTCCAAGACATGTTGTTACTACTGTTGCACTTGTGTTCTCCACAACCCAAAGTCATGAACGCTGGTGCAATAAGGAAAAATTGTACATTCCTTCACATTGTTTTAAGGTTCACAAAGTGCCTGAGAGCACCATACACATGACATTTTGAGTGAGCAGCTTCTCTTTTGGAAAATGTCTAAATAGAAAAAGGAAAAACATGGTTTTCACTCTTTATCAAAGAACTACAAGAACCTTCAAAACTCTATTATTTCTTTGTACTTCAGCAAAACACATTTTGGTTTGGTTTCTTTTGTTTATTATCAAATTGAAAAAACTTGATGCAATTTTGGAGAGAAGTACAAAAAGCAGAACACTGCAGCATTTCTCCACTTTTGATGGCTGATTGTTTCAAGGTGATCTAGGTCCTAAGCTTGAGTAATTAATATATCATCACAGCACTTCAGCAGTGTTCCTCTGCATTCCATGAAAAATTCCTGAATGGATTTTCACTGTATAATTTGGTTTTATATTGTTCCTTTAATTTCTTCAACTGGCCATCCTTAGCAGCAGATTTTGCCCTTAGAAAGAGCATTTAAGGCAATCAATGCTGCACTTGGCCTGGTATTTTTGTTCTGAATGTTAGTTTCAAGTACATCTGTCTGAATTACTGTCATCTTAGCCCGTTACTTTTTAAATGTATCATTTCTAAATTGATTTCAACTCCTGTGAACCATCTGTTAATAGTCACCACACATAGATACTGCCTGCAAGAGTTGTTTAGTTTATTGTTTGTAAATTATTCTCATTGTGCACATTATTATATAGATAGAATAAATTTCATATATGGCATGTAAGAATCTGTTATTTGTGGTGTAGAAATGCTGATTTAAGATTTTTTTTTTCCCCTCAGGTGACCATCTTATTCAAAAATGGAGAAATAACAGACAATACCAAATAATGAGATCTATCCCATTTCTGGAGGCGTGAAGGAGTAGATGAAAATTATACTACTACTAAAAATATGTTTACCTTTCATGAATCATAAACTGGCTCTTGATTAGCCAGCCCATCAGTTCCAAACAACTGATGAATGGTCAATCACGATCTGCCATAATCTCACCTAGTGAGATTCAGAATGAAGATTTATGAATCAGGATTTCATTGTCTTGCAGAATTTGTTAAATTTTTGAGCAACATAACAGTCATTCCACATTAGTCAAAATACATGTAGCTATGTCATGAATGATTTTCATTTTCTGACTCTGCTTGATTGATGTGAAAATACATCTCCTTATTAGAGTTCTTCAAACAGTTCCAAGGTCTACTTAAAGTTAGGTATCTCCTAACTTGTCTAATTTAAGATAGAGAACGTAACAATTTTGTAGTTTCTCTGGTAAAGAACACTGAAACACCAGTTTTGCAAGCACTGCTTGTGCTCTTGGTTGTAATGCTGGGTTTCAGAATGGCAATGCACAGAGCTTTCAGGGGACAGCTAGGATTTTGCTTTTGTTTCTGGGGTCCTAAAGGAATGAAACTACTCATATATGCAAAGTTTAACACATAAACAAGCATTAACAGAATTGGGGCTTTTAATAACTCTGCTGTATAAGGTTTGTAATAAGCTCAAACAATGTTATTTGTTTCAGGGCATTCCTGGTTTCATATCCTATTTATTTTGCTCTTTTTTCACCTGTGTTTGCTTGTTGATTTGTTTGATTAATCCTGTTGGCTTATATTGGTCAAGAAATATTGAATTTTAATTCAAAGGGATTAAAAATACATTTTCTTCCCAACACAGCATCATTATACTCATGCTAAAATTTCATAGAAAAAACAGTGATATCTACCTCAAGAGTGCACAAAATGAATAATCAAAACTATATTCTTTCCCTGACAACCATATAGAATATTAAATTAACTGTTATGTATGTAATTAATTACTACTTAATGAACTGAACGAAGCTCCCAGTTGAGATCATGGCTCTATTTATCCTGCTGTTACACAGAAGAAACTCCAGAGTTTTCAATCCCCCAAAATTTGCCAGTTAGTTAATGATTGTCTAGTTTCATTATCCTGAAAATTAAAATGATAGAACTTCTTTCAGTGCATCTGACAGATGCAGGCAAGAAATATTCTTTATTATGGAAAGAAAAAAGAAATCCATTTGAGAACTTATATTGGCTAAAATAAATAATTAAGCATTGACATTAATTCACATCTAAAAATATCTTCTGAAATAGTTTAGAAAATATTCTAATTATAATTTAAGTTCATTAAAATGAAAACTTGGATTTTAGAAAACATTTTTCATGTATAGATTTTGGAGTATTTTACAAAAAGAGGCAAAATAACTGTTCTGTTTTACAGAGAAAGCCGAGGCTGAGAGGAAGGAAATCATTTAAAGATAGAAGATAAGCCACAGGCAATGTCAAAAAGAATAGATACTTGAGTCAATACCCTATGCACAAAATTGCATTAATTAATATTTTTCTTGGAGAATAATGACTGTGTAGTCATGTAGCTTTTCCTGGCTTTATTCAGATAGTACTTGAGAACATACAAGAGTATGTACTAAGGTAGATTGATATGTTTATTACTTTTACATGAAAATGGAAGACTGATATACCAGGGCAGAAAGGCGCACGCTGCCAGTTCTGCGAGGATCTCTCCTCATTTAAATTGGAAATTGTGTTTTCAAACTGGGAGAATGCCTGCGCCTCCACCTCTTAGTCTTTGTGCGGCTGCAAGTCTTAGCTGAGCCAGTCACTCCAGTTTGTAGTAGGATGGGGTGAATTAGCACTGGTCTTTTTGCTCTTGGCTCTTTTTCCTAGTGATATTCAAAAGTTGTGGGTAATCCAGAGAGGACTGATGTTGAATAGCCACTGTGGCAAGCCTTCTGAGATGGAAAGAAGCTTTTGGTGCTGTCTAGATACTGCATATAGGCAGTGACAGGCACACCCCAATTCTCTATATATAGCTTCTTCTTCACTTGAACCAATTGTGACCTAATATAGGGTGTTATTTTTCATATAGTGTCCCAAAAAAAGCATAAGATCTTGTGTCAGAGTGACAAAATGCATGTATTGCTTCTAAATTTTCTCATTTCAGGCAGCATCTGGTGATTTGAGTCCCAAAACATTTAGTCATCTTATTTTCATGACACTGTTACATCTTTTTGAGACACCTTAGAGAAAATCTCTACCATATGTTATACTTTAAAAGTACACGTATTAGTTATCTCCATACTTTCAAAATGAATCATAGAATTATAGAATAGTTTGGGGTGGAAGAGATCTTAGAGATCATCTAGTTCCAACTCCCACTAGCATGGACAGGGACATCATCAGCTATCCCATGTTGCTCTAGTCCAACCTGGCCTTGAACACTTCCAGAGATGGGGCATCCACAACTTCTATGGGCAAAGGGACTCATGACCCTTACAGGGAGGATTTATTACTTCTAATCTAAGCCTCCTTTCTCTCAGTTTGAAGCCACTCACCCTCCTCCTATGCCCTTGTCAGAAGTCCCTCTCCAACTCTCTTGTACCCTTTTTAGGTACTGAAAGGCATTCTAAAGTCTCCCCAGAGTCCTCTCTTCTTGAGGCTGAACAACCCCAACTCCCTCAGCTTGTCTTCATGAGAGAGGGGATCCATCTGTCTGGGCTTGGTCCAATAGGTACATGTTTGTAGGCAAAGAAAAAAAGATGGTATAGAATATTAACAAGCTGAGGATGGTTTTCTGTTTTGTTCCAAGAGCCATTCCCTTCTTCCAGTCCTCTCCCCATCAGTCCCTCTCCATAGGTACTTTCCTCCCCATGCTTGGACCTCTAAGTAGTGCTAAGGCCCTCTTATTCCTATCTTTAGGATACTTATATCTTCTCTAATGCATGAGAACTGACATAACTGGTTGTCAAGCTGATCTGCCCCTTTATGGTGAACAACAGTAACATGAGGCCAATCTTCAATAGCCTGTAAGCTTATTTAGACTGCACTCACTGTCTATCATTCTTGCTTATAGAAAAGATAATGTAGATGAATGTGGTTCTGGTTGGTAAACTTGCAAACTAAAATGCAAAGCTTACACATCCACTGATGACTGAGTTAAAGCAGATAATACCTTCAGAATCCCGAATCTTTTTTATAAGCTTCTGCTGCAGTTACCAGACAGAGATTGAAGAGTTTATACACATACATAGCTAAAAATAATGTTTTGGACCAAAGATCTATTGATACAAAGTTTACTAATTATTTTGTGGAGCCCTTTGTAAGAATAATGATATTAATGGATATTAATTGCACTAGTGATCTTTTCTGATACACTAGTTCATGCAAAAGAACTTTAAATTCTTAGAGAATGAGCCAATGCCAACTCCCACAGACTGTCTGAGGCAGGAAAGGCAGGAGGAACCGCAGAAATTTTGCCTTCTATTTAAGTTTTATTTTACCATCCAAAATCAACCTCATAAGGAAGTGTGAAAAGTTACTCAATTCTCTACTCTATTTATTCTCACAAAACACTTGTGTTCCTCTGTCTAATTCTGAGAGCATGCTTACATGACAATCAATAATTTCAGATGACTGAGTTGCATACCGGTAACATGCACACAACCAAACTTGGGCTAATCACTTTTTACACAGAGCTGTGAGGCATTTTGTCTTCAGCACTTCCCCAGCCACGTTGCAATGCATACTTAGAACAGCCAGTTCAAAGCTAGCATAAATCTTTCTGTGAAGTCCTTAAGCACCCATTTCATATTAGCATACATCCAGGTAAAGCCGCACAGGTTGTTAAAGTCTTGTCTGGATTCTCAAGTTATGCACATCTACCTGAGGAATAGGTGTAGAAGAATACCTCCTTGAGCGGGGACACTGAGTGTTTTTGCAGAAGTTGGACAATCCAGCGTTGTCCGAATTGCGGCCTAATTGGGGCCTGCAAAGGCCTGTAAAGGCCTGAATCTGTGGCGCAGTTAAAATTAGTTTAATCTATGTTTTTTGTAAGTATGCCAGTTATAGAGTGTGTTAGAGACAGGTTGAGAAAATGAGCCAATTAGGCAGAACCTTAGTGACAATTGGTATGTAAACTATTTCATCATATATAAGAGGTAAGCGCAACAAATAAATGGGATTTCACCATTTTCACTGCATCAGTGCAGGCGTCTTCTCCTTCTTCTCTCCCCATCTTTGCCAGGTCTTCGCTGAAGGTACCCTGTGTCTTTTCTACTAATAGGAATGATTTCTTTTGATGAATAGATGTAGTTACCCCTAATAGTCTCAGAAATGGTTTCTTTTTCAATGTGGTGCTTTCAGACCATCATAGCAAGAATGCTTCAAACAGTCTGTACCTTCAAATAATGAGCACACTTACATGTCCATAAACAAATTTGCTGCAAAAAGATATATTTATGCACCAGTTCTCCTGTGTGTTCCCAAAAGACAGATTGTTGTGCCCTTGTGTAGGTTCTGTATTTATTGCCTAAATTTGTTGAGTTACTCACCATGAATCATTTTCTGATCTCAAAATGTTACAAAAGGCAACTGCAAAAGAAAAAGAGGCTATACCAGGGTAGAATACATCTACAATACAGAGACCTGCCATATACCTACAGCTTGCCACATAGTTTTCATAAAATTTAATTTGATCGCAACACAATACAAGCAGGTTATGTCTCATGGAATCTCAGTGCAAAACAGTATATGCTGGTTGTAATTTTATCTTATCTTTGATGGTTATGACATACTTCACCTGAGACATCTTGCGAGTGATTATCTGAGATTACGTGTGGGTTGGATATGACTTTGGTAAAGCAGCATATCTGACATTAACAAACATGCATCTCTAGTTTAATTAAGTTGTTGGCCTGTCATTCATCACATTGATTCTACTCTCAGTTGAAAGTTGTGTCTGTCCTTCAGGAGAGAATTTAAGGAAGAAAAGCTTTTTATGCTAGAGTTTCTCCTAACAATGTTTATTTGGCTATATTGAAACCCTGAGATTAACACTTTCAGTTTAGGTGGGTTTTTATGTTTCTGTTATAAATGCCTACTGAATGCTTTGTGATGTACAGGGATACTTACAAGTAAATTGTGGGAGAAGGGAAATGCCACTGTGTAATTGAAAATGTTATTATGGCAAACTGTTGAGTCAAATATAGTGGAGGCTGCATTTATCATGTGTTAGAAATTACATCCTTTCTCACTTTATTATATAGAATGAATGCCAAAGTAACTTAAATGTTTTGACAACTGAAGTGGAAAAGATGTGAGCTACCTAATGGATACACATTTTGTTAGCTGCATTAATTTATGTAGTTGTAGGAATGTGCCTCTTTGGAAGCTGTTGCTGTAGTGGATCCATTTGGAAGTCAGCATGTTATAAATAAAGCTAGTTACTAGGAAAATTAATACTAAGTGAAGCTTTCCTCACTTTTCTTCCACTGAAAGTAAAAATTATTTGCAAAGTAAATAGAAGATTTTTACGTATGAGAAAATAAATATAAACCCTCAAACTATTCAAATGTTTTACTTGACTTTTCCAAAGACTTACTATTATGTCTTCTAGTTTCAATTAATTAATTATTTTAAATCTATGTCTCAAAGTTTAAGTGTGTGAGGACATTTTTAACATTTGAGAATCTCTTATTTTTATTTTTATTTTGACTTATTAAGACTTATTTCTTTCTAGTAAACCAGCAACTCAATTAATTGTACAGGTCTAGGTTTACTGTACCGGGAAATCATGCATAATTCTGCAACAGAAGTTTTGGCTATGACTGTCTAATGTGCTTTCAGTCAGAGCAGTCTGTGTTTTCTAGCAGTTTGCTTGTCTGCATTGCATCGTATTCAGATGAAAGGAGGATTTACAAATATATTTAAAGAGCTTAATCTATTCATAAAACTTATTTATTTTGGAGGAAAAATGAAACACAAAGGCTTTTGTTTGTTTGTGTTCAAGCTGTGCTCTGTTGCCTCCACTGATGAAGAAAGGCTGGAGGGGTGGGATGAGGCTGTTTTGCTTTGAAGAGAGAAGGAGTCTTAAAGATTATATATTGTTGCTTGGTTACAGACCTTGTTTTTCACCTCTCCTAGGGATAAGTTGTGATGTTAGGGAAGACAAAACGAGGAGTTTTTTTCAGAAAACTCTTTACATCCAGAGCTCTAGGGGTTCTTAAGAGCCCCTTCTCTTAAGCACGTATGTCCTAAGATACATTTCATTGTTTTCCTCTGATGCTGTACATCTGTATAAGGATGGCAGATGTCTGTTCTGAGTACCCTTTTGTACATATGTGTAGCCATCATTTCTGCTTTCAATCTGCTGCCAGTATTCAGTGAATTCACATGTTGTGGGCCAAAAAATTGTCCTGCATGACTGCTGAAACCAATATACACCTGTGCTCTCTGCACTAAACAGCTGTGATATTTATATCTGTATTTTGATATGAAACAGCCAAGAGGGAAGCCAGCTTTTAGAAAAATATATGAAAGAACAAATAACTAAAAAATTATAATCTGATATACTGTAAATAAAAATTAGTGGCAGATCTTTTCTGTATTAAAATGAAACTAAATTTGTTGATGTGCCCCCTAGGTCTTCTAGGGTGATGCTTACTTTTGGAAATTTGTAAGTGATGTTCCTCTGCAAATAACTCCTGCCAATTTTACTGAATCCAACTTTCTTTTGTGCTCCTTTAATATGCTCTCCACCTAGATAAAGAGCAGACAACTTCTTACATGTGATGAGAGATTCTGGACCCGAGGTCATCTAAATTCAGGACATGGTCTGAACACAGTGTGCTCTGTGACATTAGGAAGTCTGGGCCTCCTCCCTGTAAGAGCAATTATACATAAAGGTGGTTGTAAACTCAGCATACAAAATCACGAAGTTCACAGAATATCACTTGGGAAAAGACTGCTGTAAATCATCTAGGTCAGCTCGTTCTACACCAGAAACTTGTTCAGTTAGATTTTAATACCTCCAGCACTGAAGGCTCCACAATCTTCTTGAGAAACCTGCTACACTGTTTGACCACTCTTACAGTTATCAGGTTTTTACTTCATTGTAAATTGCATTTCTTGTGTTTTAATTTCTTTCCATTGCCTCTTCTCTCATGCCTGGTGTCCTGGTTTAGGGCAAATTTGTGAGGAAGCTTCCAAACGGGTCCCTCTAGAAAGTAAATTCAAGCAGCCCCTCCCCACACTCGTTCAGGAGGCATAAATCTCCTTTGAGAAAAGTGGAAAAAGCTGTTTATTTAATAAGCAAAGTACTCACAAACATGGGAAAAATGAATAATATTAAACAATGGAACCTCTCATAGTTGTGAAGATTTGGAAAATTCAGGAAGTCCTTTCCATGAGTGTAGCTTGGCTCGTTCAGTCTCTTATCAGTCCCTTCTCTCCTGCTCTGGAAAATGCCACATCCCAGGCCCTGCTGGGCCACAGGTGTGAGCTCCCAGTGTTTTTCTGGGTTTTCAGCCCAGCACATGGCTGATCAGTTCCAAGAAAAAGAAAAGCCATAATCTGGGGAATTTTTCATCCTCAGCCAGCTAAAAAAACTAACTAAAAGCAAGTAGAATTTTTTCCCACTCCCTGTCCATGCTGCAGACAACATGGTCTGTGAGAGAGAGAGAGCTGAAGCTCTTATCTCTATGGTTTTGAATACAGCCATGGAAACATTCCACTGCTTCTCCTTCTCCCCCCACCCTGTTCTCAGATCTAGTTTTAAAGGCACAGAACTCAATATGCAGCATAAGCAGAACAGACGACTGGGGATACAAGCATCATAAAGTCACCCTGGGACACCTGGGCAATACCAAGGAGTAGCTATCTCCAGCTCTTCTCCCCTCCCTATCACCCAGCGCTTAACCTGTTGATGAGATATCCAAGAACCTTTCCCTACCCAGAAAACCCAGCCTCTCTCAGCTTTTTCCATGTGACAAATGCTTCAATCCCTCAGTCATGTTTGTGGCCCTTCCCTGGATTTGCACTAGTTATGTCCACATGTCTTTTGTATTGGGGATCCCAGAATTGGAGCCAGCACTCCAGTTGTGTCCCATTAATGCTGGGCAGCAGGAAGGATCACCTCCTTTGACCTGCTGGCAACACTCTTTATAATGCAAACAGTCTTAGAATGAATATGTCATTTTAAACAACTTTTAAAAATATTTTATTAAGCTAAAAAGGAAAATATGTAAAATTACTGAATATTCATGCAAATAAATTTTACATTTTTTATTCTCTTATCCTACAAATGCTTGTCTTGTACTTTCCTCCATGCCTTCTTTTTTTAAGAAGATTATGATTCCGTACTTTTGCAGCTGAGTTGTTGGTGCTGATAGATTTAGAAGATTTTATTACCAGGCAGAAGTATCCAAATATGTGTCATCTCTTAAACAAGTCCTGTTTTTTGACTAACACATGCCACAGCTTTTTTCTCCTTGCCTCCAGAACAGACACCCTGACACCCTCCCATTTCATAATGCTTTGCAATTCATCATTTGATTTTCTCATGAAATCCCAATGAGTTAGCTTTTTACTTATTGGCTAAACTATTTGAATCTCAATTTATTTTTGCAATTTCTGATCACAGGCTGTTGTTGCTATGGTGTATGGCAAGGTATGAAGCTGAGGCCACAACAAGAGAAAATGGCAGACAAAACCAGATGAGATTCTGTTTCTGCCTAAATCAGTAACAAAATATGACTGAGTTTGTGAGGCCAGGATCTCACCCAAAGTAATTTTTCCATGTTCCTCTTCCTAAATCTCAATTTTCCTTGAATTCCTGAAGAATTGGAAATTTAGCATGAGTCATATAAAGCAGCAAATTTTTGGATGTGGATTACACTTCAACCACAAAAGCGCTTTAAAACAGATATGAACTGTGCCCACCTCCGTATGTTCATGCAGTTAAGTCCCAAATCAGAGAAACTAAGGGGGTTTTTTTTCTTTCTTTTTCCATTTTCTCTCCTACCTGACTTCTCTTTGAATGCAACGGGCAGTATTTATAGCTCCCCAGAAGACAATGTGTGAGAGGATGTTGCTGAAAAACTCAAAGGCAAATCTAAATTAATAAAACAGATGCAAGTATGTTTTTTAAGGTCTGGCAAGCAGAGAGATAATTACATTTGGATTTAGGAGGTATAGAAACCTTTAGCAGCAAAAATTTAAGGAAAAAATCCTTAGAGATTTCTGCCAAATGTTAGAACAATTACCTCTTATATAAAGCTTTATTTGCTTTCCTTCATTGACTATTGTAAATTCCAGATGCTGCCAAAGCTTTGACTGTTTGATTGATTAAATTGATTTTTTATTCTGTGTTCTGTACAAATTACATAGTGGAAACACAAATGGTATTAGTCAGACACTGGTAGGTTAAACCTTCCCACACCTTCTCACATCTTTGACTTCTTTCACGAAATTTTTTGAAAAAAAATACATACCTGCTTTAGCATACATGGCAGAACTCCAATATTTTAGCAGTTTGTTCCAATATATAAAGAAATTCGAATAACCATAGATGTTGTCTTACAGGCCCTTTGGTCATATCTCTGCTCTTCCTAAATACAGAGACTACTAAGTGAATATGACCTGTGTTTTTCTGTCTCATCCTCTTCACTACCTTACGGAAAAAGCACCTGCATTCCAAATCCTATCATTCTTAAGTGGCAACATCTCCTGATTGAAGAATGTTTATCTGTAGCCAAAACATTTCTGTTTCCGTTATCTAAGGGGTTTTTTTTTCTGCTTTTAAAATTCTGAGCTGTTGGTAGTAGGCAGACTTTTTAGGTAGAATAGTAACAATAAAAATAACTGAAAATAACATTTTCAATGGAATAATTTGGATGGTCTTCTACTGAATAATTTTGATGAAATACTTCCTTCAAACCTACTTTAATTTAAGAGAATTTAATATATGGACTTAACATTTTCCTTTATTAGATCTTCTCATGAACAAATTATTCTCTTTCATTATGATTGTTTTTTAGTATTGGATTATTAATTTAATGTACAATATTTAGAAGCAAAAATAAAAACTACAGAGAGCAATTTCAGGTGGAATTACACTAATATTAAAATTTCCCCTATGCATTTCTAAGCCTTTCTGTAGTTTACAGTGTGTTTTTGAAATGTGGCAGGGAATTAATCTTGCAATCTGCTGAATTTTGATTTCCCAGTGGAAATCAACCAGGAATGGTCAAGGCTACGAGCTATGTAAAATTATCCTTTGCACATGGGAATGCTCAGGGCTGGTTCTGTGTGAAGGCGAAGTAATCATTTAGCAGTGGCAGCTGAGGAAAACAAAACACTGAGAGCTCTGGAAAGCTAGGCTAGCCATGGTACCCCTTCGGAAAGAAGAAGAGTCCCTCAAATATATTTTGCCATCTTCACTTTTCCATTCCCAAAGGAAGAGTAAACCCAGGTCTGCACCTCTGTCTTTCTTACTCTCCCTTCTGCCTAGCAGAATTACCCGGGCTGTATCCCTGCATCTCTCGTAGCTGAGCACCAAGTGCTATCAAGTAAGACAAATTTCAGCCATTTCTGATTAAAAAGCATTTTTTCTGAATGACTGTGGCTAACTTTCCTAGTTTTACCTCTAGACATCATTCTCTTAGTAATGGAAAAGGGAAGAGGATCTGTCAATCCAACTACCAGAACGGCAAGGAGTTCTGCAAGCCTGTGGCAAAAAGTTGCCCCAGACTGAAGCTGTCTTTTAACCGCTATGGGTTACTCTATTCTAGCAATACACAGGGCAGCTAAAAACTGTATTTCAGTCCTTGGTTACGGCCTGTATATTGGGGTTCAGCTTTCTTGCATATCCTATACAGTTATCATTCACTCACAGTAGAAAAAGGAAATCCTTTGCATTTACAAGGTTAGTATCTATTGCAGTTTAACTGAACATGGGGGCTTGTCTAAGTAACTCTACGACTCACATAATATAAAGATGTTACCTTGAGGTTGTGTCAATTTAAAGACTGTCTGTTTATTAAGTACTGTAGCATGCTGTATCTTTAAAATTAGACAACACCTATGTACATAAAGTATGCCTTTAGTTATTATCAGCAAATAAACCTTTAGTAATGAGGTTTCAGATCTATTGGTTCAGTGATGGTAATAATCCTCTGTGGAACTGACTTCAGCCCATTAAGTAAGCCTGCTTCTGCTCCTGTGGTTGTTAATTTGACGGGACTGTGTCACATTAAGTAGAACAAACATGTTTTCACCCGCTCAGCCATCCAGAACGGACATGGCTGTTACTCTAACAACTGGGTATTGATTGGAAGCACTCACCCTTTCTGACCTAGGACTGGTACATGAAAACAGAGCCAGGACTGATTAAGAAATTGTATGTGTTTGTGCACATGTGTGCAGTGTTAATGGTCCACATAAATTTCAGGCCTTTTGAATTCATGTCATGTTAATGCTCTGAGCATGAGATCTGTCACTCATTTCCTGCAGAAGCTGTGAAGCCTCATTTATCTTTAATTATTTATTTGTCTGCATCCTTGTACCCATCTGGTCAGACCATGCTTTCAGGGTCCACTGCCTCATATTGAAGAATTTGTTTATTAGCTGTAGCTCTAATAAAACTGTCTCAGGAAATGATGAAGTTGAAGAACTATTGGGATTTGCTTCTGGTTTTGAGCACATGTATAGCGTAATTCAGTAGATAGTAGTGTGCTACTTCTGTGTTTTCTTCATACAGAGAATATCATTAGCTAGTCATTTCTGTAGACAACCAAGAAACAGAGGAACTAAAGGGGACAAAAAAAAAAAAAGTAAAGGGAGTATTTTTCATCTATTAATGAAAGCAGGCTACCTTGCAACGTAATTGTTCTCACCTCCTGCAGACCTTCCTCAACAAAGGCAGGAGTTTGTTGATAATTTATTTTTCTTTGATATTCATCTCAATTTTTTTTCCTGCTCCCTCTCAAATATTAAGTTCTTCACCAACTGTATTATGTGACTCAGTAGAATTATGCTACATCTTCTCAGCTTTGCTATTTCTAAAAATGTTACCAAGAGCTGATAGTAAGTTTTTACTAGTGAAGGTATCTACCACTCATTGTCTTATAATGAAATGTAAAGTTGGGCCACTCAAAGTGAAAAATTATGGGTTTAGGTGCTTTTAACATGGTGATAGAGGAATAATCATAAGGGCTAGATATCTCTCGTGTTTTCTACAAAGTAAAATATGCAACATATGTAATATATACTTTCCACTATTTCATATGCGTTTTTTCTAGCACTAAAATAAATATTTATAAAAAATAAAGATATTATAAAAATACATTACAAAAGACTTTAAATAATTTTTTAAAATCTAGATTTTTAAAACTTAAATACTTAATTTCCAATGTAAGATATTTCAGAAAATAATGCAATGTTATTAAAAAAGTTTGAAAATGAAAATATTTTTAAATTATTTGTTTCAAGATATAACAAACAGAAACTGAATTTGCATTGCTCTTGCATTTCTCTTCTTCATAAAGCCAGAACAAGCCATGCAACAGTGAAGAAAACAACATTGAAGTTTATCTGAAAATAGAAGAGGAATTTTATGGACATGATTCAATAACATAAAATATAAATATACTACAGTGCTGGTTTTTGCCTCATGGGGAATCTATTTGGCTAACTCTGGACTGGGAAGAGAAAACAGCATAGCTAAGTAATAAATGAGAGGTCCTGAGCACCAAAAGATAATGTTCATCAAAGAGAAAAAATCACGTTATGTATAAAAACATTTCTCTCTACAATTTTAATGATTAACTTCTACAATGAAAGAACTTATAAAAAATTATCAGGTTTATGGGAACAATTTTTCCAAAGGATTTGTTTTTGTATAGAATGTGCTTTTATTTTCCCACCTTGTAATACTTTCAAGCACCTGGAAAAATCAGAGAAAATATTGTTTGAAAACCCTTCAAGAAGAGTATGTGGGATAATGAAACTTAATATTCATTTACTATAGCTCAAAATTTGTGAAGTAAACAATCTCAAATATATTTTGATTCTCTGCTTTATGGAGATCATTGGGATTCAGCTGAGTGGACATGATGATGAAAACTGATTCTGACATGACTGTATTTGAAGGGAATTAAAGATTCATGGAAGCTCTGCAGAGGGATGTAAAACTGGAAGAACATCAGAATACACAATTAGTCAGGGGATAATTTTGCTGTGATTTTAAAGTGATCAATGCATTGCTTTTTCATATTATTAAGCTATAAATTATTTTATGTTATTACCCCAGAAAATCACTCTTCATGACAGACCTGTAGTGCTGCAGGATATTATATAAATGTAATCATGTATATACCAAAATCATCCATCACACTGTGATAAGCAATTATTGTTCAATTGCAGCTAGTCAATATTACTCTTCTAATTTTGTTAAATGTTGAATTCTAATGAATGTTTCATCTAGAAATTTTAGAGGTGTATTTTACGTAATTGAGCTTTATTGACACAAGATCTTTCTGATTCTTAACATGATTTATATAATCACAGAATGGTAGGGTTGGAAAGGACCACAGTGGTTCATCTGGTCCAACCTCTCTGCTCAAGCAGGGTCATCCCGTGGCACAGGATTGCATCCCAGTGGTTCTTGGATCTCTTCAGTGATGGACACTCCATAGCCTTTTGAGCAATCTGTTCCAATGTATGGTCATCCACATCATAAAGAAGTTCTTCCTCCTATTCAGGTGGAACTTCCCATGCATCAGTTTCTGCCCATTGCCTCTCATCTCATTGCCTGGCACCACTGAGCAGATAGAGCCTGGTCTATCCTCTGACACCTCTCTGCAGATACTGACAGATATCGACAGGTTCCCCTCTCAGTCATCTCTTCTGGAGGCTGAACAGGCCTGGCTCCCTCAGCCTTTCCTCCTAAGGGAGATGCTCCACCCCTTCATCTTCTTTGTTACTGTCCACCGGACTCACTCCAGGAGCTCCGTGTCTCTCCTGCACTGAGGAGCCCAGAACAGGACACAGCACTCCAGATGTGCCTCACCAGGGTTGAGTAGAGGGGCAGGATCACCAAGCTCGACCTGCTGGAAATGCCCTCCCTAATGCACCCCAGGACACCACTGGCCTCCTTGGCCACAGGGCACTGCTGGCTCTTGGACAGTTTATTGTCCATGAGGATGCTCAGATCCTTCTCCACAGAGCTGCTTTCCAGCAGGTCAGCCCTCAGCCCCTACTGGTACATGAGGTGCAGGACCCTGCATTTCCCTTTGTGGAATTTCAGGCAGTTCTCTGCCCATCTCTCTAGCCTGTCAATGTCCTTCTGAAAGGCTGCACAGATATCTGGGGTATTGGCCACTCCTCCCAGCTTTGTGTCACCAGGTGAACTCACTGAGGAGGCATCTGTTACCTTCTCCAGGCCACTGATGGAGAATTTAAACATTACTGGGCCCAGTATTGAACCTTGGAGGACACCACCAGTGGCATGCCTTCAACTAAATCCTGTGCCACTGATTACAAACCTCTGGGTTCTTCTGTTCAGCCTTTTCTCAATCCACCTCACTGCCCACTCATCCAATCCACGCTTTCTGAGCTTGCCTCTGAGGATGTTGTGAGAGACAGTGTCAAAAGCCTTGCTGAATTCAAACTACACAATATTCACTTAAAAACCAGAAAGTTCAACAAGCATAAAATACAGCATGACATGCAGCATTACCAATTCATCTCCATGAAAAAATACTTTATATTGGTAGAAATTAGTTGTATTTTATTTTTACTTGCTCTGCAGGTGCACACCAGTAATAAATGACCCTTAGAACCTAACCTTTCCATAATTTTTAAATAAATTCTGCTGGTTTTGGAGATTTCCTTGAGTTCAATTCATAGAGCCAAAACTACCTCCCAGATCAGTAATGTTATCAGTAATGCTATATTTCCATTAAATTTAATGAATTTCAGATCAGTTAAATAGGGAAGTATTATTACAATGTCACAATCTTCCTGAAAATATTTCATGGAGAATATAAAATCAGTTGATATTAAATATTAAATATATTAAATTACTCATTGCTTCTATTGTATCTTTCTAGAGCTACTGTAGTCAGTCAGTTGTTCTTTCACTTCTTGTCTTCCCTTGCTCCTTCTTCCTTGAATCTACTTTTGTCACTTTCAATGCACAATGATATGAAAATATATTTCCTAATAGTTTGGGTATGTTTTTGTTCTTTTTTTTTTTTTTCTGAACAAGAGAAAGAATGAGATGAGAAGGGAATTTATTTTATAGGTCTTGTTTATTCATTACATATATGTAATACATCCTTGCAAGTTGGAGGATGTAATGAATAAGTCATTTGATCTAAGGTTTAAGGTTAACATTTGAATATAATATACAATAATAGTGTTTTAAGAAACAGCAGTATAATTTTTGTCACACATTGATCATGGTTATTTAAAAAGAAATATTACAACCAGGATGGAAATAGGTTAGATATGACATAGATACTTACCAAATAGAACAAATAAGAGCTCAGTAAAGTTTTATTATCCTTTTATCTTGATAGCTCATGTTGGCTCCAAATCAAGTTTTGCGAAGTATAGAAAAGACGGTATCATTATTTTAACCCCACTGTAGTTGGTAGTCCCAAATTTAAAGCCAGAGAAGTCCATGCTTCAAAAATGTGCACCTTATGAGAGAAAACTGACAGGGAAAAGTAGTATTCTTTGCAGTTGTAAAGACAATGATTGAAAGGAAAGTGATGATGATATCATATATCTGTGACAGAGCCAGATAGAAAACTGGGAGTGTAATCTGAAGTAATCATAGGAACATAGAATAACACAAATTGGAAGGGACTTCTGGAGATTGTTGGGTGCAATTCCCCTGTCCTCAAAGCAGGGTCAGTTTAGACTTGGCTTTGCTTACTGAGAAGATTGTCCAGTCAAGTTACGAATATCTCCAAGGACAGAGATTTCACAGACGCTCTAAGCAACCTCTCTCAGTATTTAGCTACTTCCACAGTGAAACCAAACTTCATATGTGATGGCACTTACAACTTTTCCCTTTGTTTCACCAGTGTATATCCCTAAGATTTAAATTCCATTCTCCTAAAAGCAGTGGAAGATAGCAATAGGATCCACCCTCCAGCATCTCCGAAAACCATTTCCCTTAGTACATCCACGTTCTCCTAGAGCATAATGTGTAAGTCGCCTGCCCATGCAGCTGCCTCTCACTTGCTCAAGGGTGTCAATATCTTTCTCATACAGGGAAAAATGAAAGTGGACACTACTGCTGATACGGCCTGCCAAAAAGAGAAGCGACATCCCTTTGCTCAGTTTGCTGGATACGGTCTTGCTGACAGAGCCTGGTGTCGTTGGCCTGTGCTGCTGGATGAGCACACACCTGACTCGCCTTCTGCTTTTCCCCCAGGACCCCCATCTCTCATTGTGCAAAGGTCCTCTCTAACCAGTGGCACCCAGCCTGGGTTGCCAGTAGTATAATTTAGGGTTGGCATCAGATTCCTGTGTCCCCTTCAGAAGTGGCTTAGTCTTCCCAGGTATATGCAATAGACAAAGAGGCTGATCTTGTGGCTTTAATTCATGTGTTCTTTACAACTGTACCAAGCTATCAATGTTTTCATTATCAGAAGCGTCAAAGGGTGTGAAACTAATGTCTTGCTTCAAGGAAAATAAATTATCATTGAGGAAGCTACTTGAACCGGGCCCTGATTTTAACTGCTCTGTATCATCTTGATTAAATCAACGCTGGATGGGACTACCAATAACATTGGTGGATTTGATTGAATTGCAATGCTTCAGACAATTATGAAATACCTTTTGAGTAATAAAGTGTTCTACTTTTTGTTCTTTGTCCCGTTCATCTTTGAAAAAGGAATTTTTTTTTTATATCAAAATAAGAGAAATTCATTAAGTCTGGTTGAGTGATAAGGAAAAACAATTAGAAACTGGTGTTAGATGGATATTTTGGTGTTTGGGTATGGGTTTCTACCTACTTTTACAGTAGAGCAAGATTTGCAAACTACGTAATTCTTTAGCCACTGATTTTTTGTAAAAAAAAAAAGATATATGTTCTCTAGTAGAAAAGGAACTAAATCTGATTTATTTTTGTTTCATATGTTTGCTTTTTAATTTTCATTTGTTTTCTTTGTAACTAGGATGTACACAGCCTTGTGTCTTTCTGTCAATGTTCTTCCTGAAATTTTTAGACTAAATGCACAGAAGGTTTTTTCCCGTATGCTATAAACAGCAGTGTAACTAGAATGAGAACAAATCTGCCATACTAAAATCGTTTTGATCATGCTCAGGAATCCCGGTAGACATTTTGGTTTTCTATATTTTTTGCTTGGAATGAATAGGAATAAAGATGCCTATCTCATCAACCTAAATATATTTCCAATCTGATTCATCCTGCAAAGGAGATTAGAGCATCTTAGTGCTATGCTGCTACTTTTCCTTCAGTGGAGAGAAGTAGCTGATAAAACAAATGTTTAAACCCTCATTACTTAATATCTAATGGCAGTCAGCAATTTAAATAAGAGTATTCAAATACATTACAGGTAGTACTTGTGCCTCCTGTCAACTCTCACTGCACATGGTTTAGGGTTTAGTATTTCAGTACTTTCTTTAAAATGTCAGTATTGAGATAAAATGCCAGATTTAATTTTGAAGCTTACAGTGTAATCCAGTGTATTTATTGAAGATAAATTTGTTCCAATCAATGTTCATCAGTTTTGGGTTCTCTCTGAAGTCAATAGAATTTCTGCCCAAACCCTAGACAGATTCAGGCATATCACCAAAGTTAACTTTCAGATAACTTGAAACTTAAATCTATGCTATTATGGATATATATAATTCCCCCCTTTTTACATGG
The DNA here is from genome assembly GCA_013400175.1 of Phainopepla nitens. Lineage (NCBI taxonomy): Eukaryota > Metazoa > Chordata > Aves > Passeriformes > Bombycillidae > Phainopepla > Phainopepla nitens. The sequence continues at coordinate 144,013 of VXBQ01017775.1, read as the reverse complement.
CAACATCATTGTTAGTGGTTTCTTGTAACAGCTGGGCCCCTGAATTCATGATCACTTCTGAGAAGATCTACCGGAGCAACCCCTACAAAATGTGTGGAGCTCTTTTCCTAGTGAACAGTCTCATTTTCAGTCAGTCATTAACCACAATTCACCTAAGGAAAATAAAAAACCCCTTATATCTTCCATGGTTGTGTTGCATAAATTAACATTTTTTTCCCAAGACACAACACTATTTTTAATATAAACATTAAGCACATACTTAATTTGTTAGGGATTTTTTTTAATATTCACAGAAATTGCTATTCTGTAACCCATGAACTGTTCCATGAACAGTTCTGTTAGAAAGAAAAAAGACTTAGTATGCAGCACATAGTAAGTAGCTGATTTTTTCCACCATATACAACATCATTTTAAAGTTATAATCAATAGAGTGTTCTGGTTTTTTAACTAGTTAGTTAGGCTTTTGTTGTTGTTGCTGTGTGAGAAATGCTGTGAAGTCTTATGTCTGTGAAGCCTATAAAATACTAATAAAGGGTTTTGAAAGTCTGTGTTGCTTTAGGAGACACAAGCCAGGATCTCAATGGATGCTCCTCTGTCTGAACAAGATCTCTGCCTTTAGGTATTGATTAATTCTTTGAAAATGAGAGCTGCTTCTCAGTCAGTCTTTTGGGCTGTTAAAAGTTCACAATGTGATTGTACACATAGCGCTCTCTGTGTTGAACTGAGTGTGAAGTGCATTAAAATTATTAACAAGTCTCCCCTCTAGAGACCATTGGCTTGATAATAAATTAGCAAGGGATACCACCGCATGATGAAACTGTTACAGCCCACGGTTATTACAACACATGGGGCACTGTCAGAGGATTTTCATCTCCCTCAGGAAAAATAATTTATTGCAGCAACATCCTCTGAACTTTCCTTGTTGATATAAAAATTATTGGGATGAAGTATTTGGCAAAGCAATATTAGCATTGCTAAGCAGGTTGCATATTTCATATATTGCATATAAATATTGCATATTTCTTCCATGAATCCACATCAGTACCTTCAGTAGTGAATACAAGTATCTGATTTTGAACAAAAACATGGTGGAAGCAAAAATCTTGTATTTGAGGCAATTTGACAATAAACATATTTCCTTTTAATTTTAATGATGAGAGAGAAGATGTGTATACATGAATTAGCATAAAATTCTTTATTTGGCTTTGAGGACTGCCCCAGTTATCCCACTGTATGCTTGAAATCATGCAAAACGTGCTTCTGCAGGCAGAATACTTCCAAGCTTGGGCAGAAGATGTGGGAGTCTGATTGTGCCTTTGACACGTTTCCCTGGAAACAAGTGGAAAGAGTTCGGCTATCTTGAAAAGACTTCAGTGTCACCCAGGGCCCAGACACTGCACTGGATTAAGCTGCCATAAGTGGCTCAATGCTGGTTCCTCACAGATATCCACGGAGACATGCTATGCTTTGACTGGGGATGGGGGAGAGATCGATCTGTCGGACCAAAGAGTATGTGGGTCACTGTGTTTGCTCCATCTGGGCTGCAAGCAACTGACTGCTTTAACAAGAACATAGTAGCTGAGAGTGCTTATGTCAAGAAATACTGCTAGTGCCTGAATGGTCAGGTTTCAAAGAGGATAAAAATGGCTTGGACTGATATCTGCCCTGTATTATTTCCATATGTTGCCTCTGCTGAAGGGAAAAAACAGAATATCTGCTAGGCCTTTGGAGAAGGCTGGAGAAGAAAATTGGCTCAGAAATATTTGCCACCTTTTTCAGTGTTAGATGAAAAACTTAACCACACTTCCTAAGTAGGCTAGCCAAGCTCAGATGAGATGAGGTAGTAAGTAAAGCAAGCTAAAAGTAGGCAACTGAGAAATTACTTTCATAATCTGAATATGCAGTCTTTGATTGTACTGGGATTTTTGCTTTTTTTGATTGTTTTTTGGGTTTTTTTTTTGGGGGGGGGGGGCTGGAGCACCTTTGCTCCAAAAGGTGCACAGAAGAGGTGTACAGATGGAAATTTTTATCTCCTATATAACTTATATTTCCACAACTTAGTGGATTGCCATAAAGATTTTTGTCTTTCTTCCCCAATTTGTTCCAGTTCTACACAATCTTTTGAGTGTAAGGAAATGCCAGTAGTCTGTTCTGAAAATAATGAAGAGCCATGTATTCTCCCTTCCCCATTTACGTACCTACATGGTATTTATTATGTGCATAATGCAGGCAGGCACCAGCATGCAATGCATTTACACCAGGGCATGCAACACCAAACACGTAATGATTTTCATTAATACATGTGTTAAAACATTTTCATTCAATCATGCTATAAGCACCTGTTCTGGCCAGGAATGTGGCATTTCAGGTCCCTGAAGGCCAGATAGGTTGTGCCTGAAGGGCTTCCAGGGAAGAAGGAATTGGAGATCAGTATTGAACTACACTGGTGAGTCAGATCCAACACACAGGAAAGACATGCATATATTGCCAAATTTACTCATAACTGTAGTAGTATTCATTTAAGTAAAGTTATACAAATGTGTCTGAGCAGTCTTTTTTTTCTTTTTTTTTCCAAAGTGGTCAACTTCTAACAGTTTTATTTTCTTAAGTAAATATTTTAATAACCAAATGTCTCCTGCAACACCTAATTCTGTCTACAAAGGCATGTATTTTTTAAATTCACAAGGAATTAATTTTTAGAGCTCCTGGTTGCATAGACCATTGGAATTCTTGGCCCCTACTCTCTTAAATAGACCCAGTTGGGCAAACACGGAGAAGCAATCATGCATGGATACACAATCAGATTTTTTAACATAATGGCCAGGATATACTTAAGAGAAATACCAGAAACCTGTAAAAGAGTTACAGCTATTCCTCGTAGCAACAGTAAAACTTCAAAACAGCCTTTAGTCTATCCTTGTCCTATAATTTCATCTTCTCTTTCTCCTTTGTGTATATTTCTCAGACAAAATACTAAGAGTAAAATAATTCCAAATATGTGTCTTCTATTAACTTGTTGAATGCAAGACATTTACAACCTTCCATTAGAATGATTTCCCCTCTCCCTAAGATGCCCTGCCACAAATCATAGAGCAACTTTAAGCATTACTTGCTTATTCCTGAAAATACTGTTGTCCTGAAAAAAACATTGAAAATCCCTTTCTAAAAAGAGAAGTTTAATCTTGAACTGTGTCTCAGAGGCATTGCAGGCTTCTGTTCTAAATTACCTTAGATGAATTTGATAGCCTGGGGTTGTGTTAGTAGAGATTGATTGAAACATTAGTTGGGTTTAATCCTGCTGCTAGGGAAAAGGAATATAAATTGCAAGCAGAATGGTAGCCCTGAACGAGATGATCAATACATAAGCTCTCCCAGAAATCTGAGGTATTCCATTTCACATTAAATTATTTAATAAAATCTGTGCCAAAATTAATATGATCCATATCAGAAGGGAATGATTAATGTTATTATGAAATTTTATTTGAGCACATTTAAGTTCATTTTTCAAAACCATGATCACACTTGCTATTTTTATATGGGTCCTTGAAAGTATTTCCCCAGAATAAATCCCATGAATTTTCTTTTGTGTGAATGGAATTGAGCCTTCTAGTTAAAAAATTATGAACAGTAATTAGGACATAAATTATTTAAAGGTCTTGTAGTTTAAGCAGACATAAAAACTGGCAGGCAATTAAATTCGTGGTAAACTCTAGGGGATACTGGTAGAAACAGGTGGAAGCAAGTATTTTATGAGATCCTAGGACAAGCTTAGGGCTCAGGAGATGGTGACATGTGGATGAAAACTGGCATTTTTCAGTCTAATGCTGGCTTAACAAGATGTATAGGAAACCTTATTACACTGGGGGGACTGTCCCCTGTGGGCCAGAGTGAGGCTAAAGCTCCACATTTAGAGCTCCAGATGGGAACAGCCAGCTCCCTCTTTGCAAGGCTCCTCTTGCTTCCATCCCCTTAAATGCATAAATATCTGTGGTATGCATAGGCTTTGGAGACTGGTTTCACTGTGAAACCAAGTGGAGCAGAAAGCATTCTGACAAATGAGCAAAGCTTGCCAGCTTCAAGGAATTTAGAGGAAGGGATGCTAATGGCTCTGATGCACTGTACCTACCCTGCACACATAAAAACAGGAAACTTGGGATAAGTAAATATTGGCAGAATCTCTCTGCCTAATCAAAAACAAACATAATTTAAAATTTTCAGCAACAAAATGTTGTTTAATATTTATTTCTCTTTTTATGTTAGAACCGGCTAGTATTTATAATTTTGTAAAAACTGATTTTATATTAACATTTCTTTTAAAGAAATGTGTGACCATCATGTTGCACCACAAATCTCTTTTTATTAGCTGTATGAACATGGAGTGTATACAAATCCATACATTTTTAATTCTCCTACATACATTTTTTGTTTGCAGTAAATAGGATGAAACCATAGGTGTGGTCAAACAAGCTGGGTTAATAATGAATACATATTTAGTATTTTCTTTGTACATTGAGGCAAAGGTTTCCTTAAGCTGCCTGCCTTTATTTGTGTGAGCAAGATGAAGATGTGCAAGAATCTAACTACAAGACTACCATGAGGCTATACAATGATTCTCTTCAGATTGCTGAGACTGGCTTGTTATTTTAATATATTTCAAGATATCATCACTTGGTGGGTTTGTTTGTTTGTTTCTTTTTTTTTCTGAGCCTGGGCCTGCCAGACAACAAACAGTCTAATATAATACAACACGGAACTTACAACTTACTTGCTACCTTATGTGACAGCACTTTTGAAAGCATTATCAAGACCCTACTGCATGTGTTACTGCCTTAATGGGTTTTTTTGCATTCTTACAGGAGAGTGGAAATTGCTGTTCAGTAACACAGGTTGTTAATTACTTCTTAGCACACCAGTCCAGTGAGATTGTAGACCAAAGATGGTTGTTCTTTTCTGAGCAGGTGGAACACAATGAATGCCACGCAGAAGACAGAAAATTCAGCCTGCAGGAAAAAAAATGAAGATTTCAGCACTTATTCCTGTTCAATTTAGAGAAAATATATCTAAAATTCAGAATTTCTAAAATGAAAATCCTGGGAAACAGATGTTTTGAAATATTCTATTTTGTTTCTACTCTATGTGTAAGAAAAACTAAAAAAATTTCAGCTCAGAAGTGCCAAAACAGGTTGCTTTATTCTTGACACCTCTTTTCATTTTCAACTAAATGATATTTCAGTGAAACCAGAGTGTTTCAGGTTTTGGCAGAGAAAGGCATTGTTAGGCAAAATTGTTCTATTTTTCCTAAAAGACAGTTTTATTTCTATTTTGTTTAGCTGTCCTTGATAAAGAATCCCTTCTCTTTAATGTCTGGACTCTGCTATTGGAAGCAAGCTGAAAAACCTTTGGATCTGACTCCAAAGAAAGGCTCCATGGGAGGTGTCTCCAAAGGACTGCATTAATTTGTCTGTATTGTTTGTGCCTGCCTGCATACAAAGCTGCAGTCCTGAAGCATCTGTATATAACCCTGCAAATAATGAACTTTTCCACTGTAAAAACCTTTTACTAGTCCTAGCATTTCTACAGCTTACTGCATATCAGACATCTACTTTAGGAGGCAGATGTCATAATATATCACAGGCAGGCTCTGGACTCAGCTCTGTGAACACCCAGACTGGATGAAGTTCAGTTCTGATCTAAGGGTGACTAAGAGGTGGAACCCTAATGGAGGTAGTATGGCCTGAGCAAGTCCACCTTGGGAACCTGCAAGAGGCAACACTGAGGTTCATCTGGACATCTTCATTTGAACTGTCAGCATTTTAGTGAAGGTGGAACCATGCTTAGCAGTTCTGCTGAAGAACAAGTCTCCTAATTCGGACAGTTCTGTGAGAATTGCAAACTTCTGTTGAAAACAAAGTATCAGTTTCAAGTCCTCATACATCTGGAAGAAAGCTGGACAGCATAATGTAATGACATTGTTATGGTCCAGAAAGTTAAAAGCAAAAAGTCTCAGCGCAGGAGAGCAGCTGATTAAACTAATATTTGACTCACAAAACTGTTTACTTTTTCCCCCGTAAACCTCAGTTTTTGAGGCTAGAAAAATGCTTTGTGAATGCTAAAGATTAAATAAATATTAAATTCTGGATCCTCTAACTCTCTATGCTTAGAAATCACACTAAAATATAATGATCCTTAATTTGGTGAGGGTTCCCAAAAGCAGTAATCTCTCATTTACCAGAACTGCCCTGGTTCATTTCCAGAAGGCCAAAGGTATACTTGGCCTGTGTGAAAACTTTGTTATGTTGCACAGAATATACCAATATTATACATACAATATTATACATACAATATTATACATGTAATGTATAGCCCAAATAATTTTACAATAATTTTCTTTATGTTTTGAGGTACTCAAATAATAATAAAATCAATGAGGACATGTAGAAGGGCAGATTTAGGCACAATGCTATTCAGTGTACACATTGAATTGTACAATTTCATAATGCAAAATAATACTGTAAGTTATAAGGGCACTGTTTCCTGTTTATAATCCACATCTGATTTCTGTACTGCAGAAACAGATTTAAAAGCTCCAGAACCCCCTAAAGAATTGATTATTTTTACATCTTAGGAGGGTTTGTGATCTTTAAATCCAGCCATATTTCTTTAACTAAATCTGGTTGTGTGTAACTGTTAGTAATACCTAAAAAATTAAATGCCTAAATACCTAAAAATAATACCTAATAATAATTTTAAATACCTAAAAAAAGCTTTTAGCTTGCATTACAACTTAACACAGCATGCACAACATATAGCTGAGCTAAAGTAGTTTTGCACTTATGAAAACAGTCCTATATTTGACAGGAATTTGGCTAAATGATAAAGTCAGTAGGCTTACCAGCACTTTCATTTCTTTGCTGTAAAATGAAAATACAGCTAAATACACAGATAAATAATGCATACTATATCTGGGGAGACAATCTCCTCTTCAGCTTTTTATACATTGTCATAAATCTTAAGATACAGTTTTCAGAGTTGCACAGGGTATTTGATGATTTCCTTTTTATTTAAATTGCAAATGAACATATAAATACCAAAGGCCTGGATTTTTAAAGCACCTTGAGGGATTGCTAATCTTACTCATGATTCTTCATCTCATTTAGGGAAGAAAATATCTGAAGTTAGTATACTAGCAGTGGTGTCCAGATATATCACAATCTTGAAGGTATTTTTCACTCTGTAAGACAGAAAAACATCATAAAAGTAGATACTAGTGACTAAAAAGCCTCATTTAAAATTAAACAGTGGTCACTACATTGTCAAAGTTACTATAGCCTGGAACTGTGCTTAGGACCCCACTACATTAAACATTGTACGTACAGTGTAAAATAAACCATATCCCCAAGAAAGCATAAAATCTACACAGAAATTAAACATAAATGAAAGCATTGCCATGATAAGCTCACATATGAGAGACTGAATGAACTGCGGTGGAGGGTCCTAAAGCATCACATATTAAAAATACTTATGTCTTCATCCTTTGTGCCAAGATTTACTTCATCTGGGAATTAAGGTGTCATGTAAAAAAAATTATTTACTTTAAAAATAATGAGCCATTTTATTTCTATTTAATAGGAATCTAATAACTTTGACTTCTTCTCTGTTCAAAAGAAAGCCATTTTATATTCTCTAAGTTCCACTTAGAGACTTCAGTGGCAAGGGGACCTTGGATCTCATAATGCCAACCTGGCAGATCCTAACTTGTTTGCTTTACTAGTGTGTGGAAATCACAAAGTCACTTGGGACTGGCACAACAACAACAAAAAAAGTCAGGCTTAGTGATGATATGCTATGCAAAGGCAGAAGTAGTGACCAAGGGACTGTAAAATGCCAAGGGGAAATCATGATGAGAAAGACATAGCTTGAACTCATCTCCTTTCTGGGAATTAAAAAGCTTACAGGCACATTGATCCATTACTTCTCTCAGTTCAGTCCCAAACTCTCCATGGGGATCGAGCATTTCAGCTTTTTTTTTCTGACTTGAGGCCAATCTTCTTTCATAACAGAGCAGAAGCAGGTGCTCCAAAATTTATCTAATAACTCAGTAGTACAAGGACTAATGTAGGCTATAGAATTTAATTCAGTTCCTTCCTTCCTTCCTTCCTTCCTTCCTTCCTTCCTTCCTTCCTTCCTTCCTTCCTTCCTTCCTTCCTTCCT